>JAFVLL020021146.1:0-26716 GCA_021397915.2 Tor tambroides | reverse complement strand
TGTTTGACACACGTGCTTCACAACCGGTCGAACAAAGAATGTTCCCAATAGCGCTTTCAGCGCAGCATCGAGAGTAGCTTTTGATAAGGGAACTGATCTAAGTTGAACTGAATCAAGATGATTTGAATTTAAATAAAAACAAAAGAAGATAAAAAACAGAGTTAAATTTAACTGAATCAAAGACAAGAGACAAGATACACACGATTTGTTCAAAACAAAGAGATAAGAACTGAATAGAAAAACAGAACTGAGTTGAGTTGAACCAAATCAGAGACACGAGAAGAGATAAATAGAACTGAGTTTGGCTGAATCAAAGATGAGAAGAGATTAACAAAACTGGGTTGCAGTAAACTGAGCTGATTTAAAACATGAGAACAGAAATGAACTAAGCCAATTTTATTTGAATCAAAAACAAGAAAAGAGATTAAATAAACAGAGTTAAGTTGAAATGAACTGAGATGAGAACAAAAATTAGCTGAAATGGGCTGAGTTTAACTGAATCAAAGAAAAATGTATGATGAACAGAACTGAGTTGAAGTAAGTTGAGTTTAACTGAATCAGTGAGATGAGATAAACAAAACTGAGTTGATTTAAATTGAATCAAACAAAAAGATGAGAAATGAAGAGTACAACAGAACTGAATTTAGTTCAGTCTGAATCAAAGACATGAAATGAACAGAGTGGAGAAGGAATAGAACTGAGTAGAGTTTAATTAAAAACAAAAGATCAGATCAACATAATTGAGCTGAGGTACTTTAAGTTGAGTTAAGAGACAGAAGAGAACAGAAATGCTGAATGGAACCAAAGACAAGCGAAGAGATGAACAAATTGAGTTGAGGTTAGCTGAGTTTAACTGAAGCGAAGACAAGAAATGAGACAAGGAAAACTGAGTTGAGATAAAGTGTCTCAAAACAAAGAGTACAACAGAACGGAGTTGGATTGAAATGAATAAAAGATAAGAGGATAGCTGGAATAAAGTTCCTGACTCAGTAAAATGTCACTGCCAGTGGTGCGTCCTCCATTTTCTGATGTTACTCAGTCTCCAGACCTTCTGGTGTTGCTGTGATGGTTCTGGAACAAACTGCATCTACTCTAAGCTTTCTTATTTGATTATTCCTGGCCATGGCAAGCCATGGAGGTCTGCATTGATAAATATTTTGTCAGTGGTATTTTGAGGAGGGCTAGGGATCTTGACACACGCAGGCCTTGGCATGTGTGTGTATTAATTAAAGGCGTCTGGCCTCAGAATGCACTGTCCGTGTTTATATGTGTGCATGTACTAATTAGAGCAGTCTGCTCCCAGTGTGCACTTGTGTTTTGTGTTTTATGGTTAAACAACAGATCTGATGTTATTCAAGGACAGATGAGAGGGGGAGAAAGCGAGTTGGATGGGAGGAGAAAGAAAAATAGATACAGATAGAAAGCCCCTCTAGCAGATGCATGGCATGGTGAGCACTTTGGATGAGTTGGGATAAGAGATCATTAAATCAAACAAAAGATTTGATGGAAAGAATTGAAGTTCTTTTTTAACATTTGAATTTAAACATGTTACATTATAAATAGGAAATTCTGATGCTAAATGCATGCTGGATGGGATGGAAATTGTAAGGAATTTAGCTAAGGTCAGGTTATGATTCCTCTTAACAATTCTGGTTCCTAAATGGTTCTGTTAACTTCTATTTGAGGAAGAAATATTTGATTGATTGATTGAGTGAGTGAGTGAGTGAGTGAGTGAGTGAGTGAGTGAGTGAGACGAGTGAGTGAGTGAGTGAGTGAGTGAGTGAAAATTCTTATAACTTTTACTTCAATACGCACAAATGCATTGGGAACACTGCACATTCTATTCTAAATCAAAACATGAAGAAAAAATTAGCAAATTTGTTATTACAGAAAGTGAGGAAAAAGGAATATTAGGCTGTTCAAAAAAAAAAAAAAGCAGCATTTTTCTTTACAAAGTCAAATATTTACTGTAGAAACTGGAAAAAAATGCTTTAAGATTTAGCTTTCTTGTGAATGACTGAACTAATATTTGTATAGCCATGGTTTCTGAGAACTGCTTCACATCTATGTTGCATGGAGTCTGGCAGCTGTGAACAGGTATTCCAGCCCAGGACGATTGCACTACATACCACAATTCCTCTGCATTTCTTGGTTTTGCCTCAGAAACAGCATTTTGATGTTACCTCATAAGTGTTCTATTGGATTAAGGTCTGGAGATTGGGCTGGCCACACCATAACATTAATTTTGTTGGTCTGGAACGAAGATGCTGCTCGCTTACTGGTGTGTTTGGGGTTGTTGTCTTGTTGAAACTCCCATTTCAAGGGCATTTCTTCTTTGTCATAAGGCAACACAACCTCTTAAAGTATTTTAATGTACTCAAACTGATGCATGATCCCTGGAATGCGATAAATAGGTCCAACACGCAGTATGAGAAACAGCCCCATATCATGATGCTTGCGCCACCATGCTTCACTGTCTTCACAGTGTACTGTGGCTTGAATTCAGTGTTTGGGGGTCGTCTAACAAACTGTCTGTGGCCCCTAGACCCAAAAAGAACAATCTTGGGTAACATTTTATTTTGATGGTCCCTTTTGAACATTCTGTTGACACTAAGTAATGTTGCAACTCCATGTCAACAAACTCTCATTAGAGTATTAGTAGACTGTCTGCTTCATATCTGCTAACTCTTTATTGTGATGGTCTCCCAACATAGTCTACTGACTGTAAGTAACTTTGCAAGTACATGTCAACTTATTCTAACCCTAACCCTACCAGTCAACTAAAACACTACTAACATTCTAATGAGACTTAGTAGAAATGTAGGTGCAAAGTTACTTATAGTCAACAGAAAGGGACCATCAAAATAAAGTGAAACCCAATCTTGCGTCATCAGTCCACAAAATATTGCACCATTTCTCTTTAGGCCAATCAATGTGTTCTTTGGCAAATTATAACCTCTCCATTTTTTCAACAGTGGGACTTTGCGGGGGCTTCTTGCCGATAGCTTGGCTTCACATAGGCGTCTTCTAATTGTTACAGTACCCACAGGTAACTTTAGACTTTCTTTGATCACCCCGGAGCTGATCATTGGCTGAGTCTTTGCTATTTTGGCTATTCTTCGATCCATTCAAATGGTAGTTTTCCATTTTCTTCCACGTCTTTCTGGTTTTGGTTGCCATTTAAAAAGCATTTGATATCATTTTAGCTGAGCAGCCTATCATTTTCTGCACTTCTTTGTATGTTTTCCCCTCTCTAGTCAACTTTTTAATCAAAGTACAATGTTCTTCTGAACAATGTCTGGAATTACCCATTTTACTTAGATTTTCAGAGAGAAATGCACAGTACAACATTTGTTGCCTTCGTCCTTAAATAAGGGCCACTTGTTGGACACCAGTTTTTAGAATAATTTCTCTAATTAAACTCCACACTGCTATTATTTTGAACACCCCCTTTTCAATTAATGATTCAATTACACAGAATCAACAGTTTTCCACACCTACTAGTAAAATATTTGCCATGTAGAAATATAATTTCTTCCAAAAACAGTGATTGATCTGGTTAGTTATGTTGGACTGCTATTATTCTGAACATAACTGTATATAGATTAACAAAACTGCCCCCCCCCCCCGTCTGAATACTTTCCGTACCCACTGTATATGGTCTATGTGGTCGGTGAAATATATCCATCCTAAAATTCTGATGTTTGTTTGACTTGCATTGTTGTGTTTGAGGCATTTTTTTCTATTATTATATTCTTATCTTTGTTGTTCAGTGCCAGTTTTTCCATCCAAGTCCCCAAATGCTCATTTTAGTTCATGATAAACAGTTTATTGTTAAAGTAGTGTATTGTTCATGACAAATAGCACTCCTGAACCACTTCATTCTGTTTGTTATTATCTTTGCTATTTGTCTTTCATTCTGCTTTTCTATTGAAGAAAGAAAAGGAAACTTAATTAAATATGGAACAAAATGGAGCAGCATCTTTCAAAACTCTCATGTCATTAAAATGGAGATGAGTAGCCTATAAAAGAACAACAGAATAATGTCTTGTGTGAGATATTTGTGGGATGTGTTATGCAAGCATGTCACATTATTCTGTCTGTATGTTTCATGTCATTATCACCTCTTGTAGTGATGTTCTTCAGGGACCCACTGGAGGAATGACAAGAGAAGCGACGTATCCACATTACAGGGTATTTTAATTGCTTTGGTAAGACGATACTGTTATACTGTTTGCTTAAACCAAATGAAAGCATGAGATCAGGATTTGAAAGAATGACTAGCGGTGTTACAAGCGTGATCAGTGGAGTTTTGTATGAAGAGAATTTACACATTACTGTACACACAACTAAACAATACTAAAGTGGTTAAAAAAATAAAAAAAGGACATTTTTAGGCATTAAAATACCCAATTAAAACCTAAAATATCAAACTCTGTGTATAATTCAACAGCATGCAATGTGGATATTTATTGCATTGCATCAGACTATTTAGAAACTAAAATAGTTTGTTTCAGTTTTTTGTTGTCTTTTTTTCTTTCAGATTCATATGCCACTTCATTACAAACACTTCAAAAAAGCATATAATTTCATTTCAAAGTTTATTAATTTCTCAGACTATTTGTTAATACATCAGATCTACACAAAACCTTGCAAGCTTGGAATAAATCACACTGTTTTGAGTTCAAAACATATCGTTCACAGATTAAAATCCTTAAAGACATTGTTGCCTATTGATTATCAGAGGCAATGTTTTCGCTGTCTACAGAGTTATTGAATTTTCTTATATCTAACCCTCTTTTATTATATTCATATAAATGAGCAGATGGTTTACTGAAATAAACTAGACCATGATTAAGTCCTTGTGCTGAAATACAAACTATAAAATACATCAATTCAAATATGTTATAAATTTAAAACAAAATGAATCGATTTTAACTGATTAAAAAAACACACATTGTTAAGGGCTGATTTTATTCTTTTTAAACCACCCAAAAAATGCAGTCAGACTGTATAATGATCACAGATGTTCAAGTGAAAGATCAACAGTGACATCTAATGGACAAATTCAGTCAGCAGAACAAACCCAACAGAAGATCTGTCTATAATGCAGACTGTAATAATTTAGTTATTCATGTATTTACTATAGTAGGCCTACACAATACAGTACTCTAATTAACAGTAAGTGTGATTGTCAGTATGATGTGGTGTAATTGCATGTGTCTGATTTCTCTGCTTGAGAACATTGACATAAATGAGTCTGTTATTTAATTGCATCACACCCTTTATTGTCATCTGAGTTCATTAATGTTTCAGCTTCAGGCTATATATACACTACCAGTCAAAAGTTGGAACAGATAGCGAAGGAGCATTCAGCACACAAGAGAAATCAATAAAAAATTGTGCAGAGCTGGAAAAGTCTCAGAGTCTAAAATATAAAATAGTTTTGATATGTGCAACATTTTGGCCTCTACTTTATTCCCATTTGTGCATCGCAGTTTAAATGTCATAGTTTAATTACTAGTATTATTTTAAAATATGGAAATAGTAATAATAAATAAGCAGGTATTTCCAATTTTTGACTGGTACTGTGTACAATTTAATCTTAATTCATCTAAATTATTATATGAGTGTGTTTGTTTCTGAATAATTCCTAGCAGAACAATATCTGTAATTATCATTTAAATCATAGAATAACAATTAGTTTGGCCTCGACTGAAAGAAAACCACATAGCCTATTACACAGAGAGCTCATGTAAAATGCATTTGCTTATATTACACAAATAATGTAAAAAAACAAATGCTAATATTATAAAAACTGAACATTTACAGTCAAATGAAGGTGTATGTGTGTAAAATGTTCAAGAATGCAAAATTATCACTATATATCATTTAGCAGCCATTTATAATACTGAATATATGTTGTTCAGTAAGAACAGATTTGATTACTTTTTTTTTTTTTTTTTTTTTTACAGTGAAACAAGGCGAGTAAGACGCAGACTTCATTGCACAGGGTAATCAGTTGAGGGTAGGCACTGACTTCCATAGTATGGAAAAAAATAAATACTATGGAGGTCAATGGCTACCATCAAATGTTTGGTTACCAACATTTTCAAAATACCTTTTTTTGAGCTCAGTAAAAGAAAGAAACTCATACAGGTTTGCAACAACTTGAGGGTGAGTAAATATGACAGAATTTTCATTTTAGATGAACTATCCCTTTAAAGAGTCGTGAAGTACTAAAATATTTTCGAGGTGTATGTGTGCTGCACGTGATGGAAGACATTGTTAGCATTTATATACATATATATATATATATATACAGGTGAATGCCACATAACAGGAAGATGTCTCTATCTATCGCTCTGTGATTGGCTTATTACCTTGTCATTGTGATCATGCCTTCTTCTTACACTCGCAATCATTGCACAAAGCCTGAGTGGGTCATACTGCAGAAAATGGACTAATTACAAAATAAACAACTCACCCACTCAGACATCATCACTGTCCATCACATATGAATCAAAATGATGAAATCAGTGAGCCGCTTATTAAAGAGCACTCAGCTCGATTAAGCCAATGTGTTATACACCACTTAAAGCTGTATCAGACATGTTCTACTTGGCATAAAAATCAAGACTCTATCTAACCTATGTTATATACCTCATGTTGATTCAGTCTATGGTAAGAAACTTGGAAAAACGTGTCTGTAACTACATTTTTGCAAACCTCCTATAAACATACCTACATATAATTCATTGCAGTTTTTGGTTGAAATTAACACTAGTGGCAATAAAACATCAAATGTTATTCCTTTTCCTGAACTATGATAGTTGATTAATAAAGACTTATTTTCACGTAAGTTTACTGTGCATCTGCAAGTGAAGTTGTATGCATGTATGGATATCTATATCTGCAATAGACTTCAGCAGATGATTTTGCTGAACTAACACAATACAAGACTTGTGTTTGTTAACAGAACATCAAAAAAACATATGTGGTTAAACATATCTGATTTATAAAAGAATACATGTTGATGCTTTTGTCACATAACCAGCTCGGCTTTTCTAATGTAGTAAACTTGCTCAGTAGCGCACCTGGTAGCATTACACTTGCACGTCCCGTGAAACACAAGTCACAATAAAAGACCTCAAAGACTTTTAGCAAGCTAAAGTGTTATGGTTGCTTAAGCATATGCATTTGTATCTCACATTTGTGTTTTGTTAACATTATCAGTTAGGTTTAGTGTAGATTGTACATTATTTTCAAACTCAACAGAGCATTAAACTTTTAGCACTACTCAACTGACATTTCATTTCCAAACTGCCATGATAGAGCAACCAACAAAATAAAACGTTCATCTGTTTCATAGAAAATTGAATGTGGTTTTAGCGCCATTCACTGGACATTTCACTTTGTGCAAGAAGCAGCATAATATCATTTTACAAAAATGTGGCCACATGCAGACACGTTTTTCCGTGTCTTTAAAGCACATTTTCACTGGAAAACAAGACAAAAATACTGATTAAGAAAATGATTTTTACAGCATATTACTGGTTGTTGTAGAATTTGAGGTACAATATGAGGTTTTTCATGAACGCAATGCAAACTTTACTTGAAATTACAATATATAACTTCCATAATTAAAATTCTAAAAGCATCAGTACTAATTTAAGTATAAATTCTTGGCACATGTGACACCAGGAACAAAAACTATACATACAACTGTACAGTATAACAACACGGCTCCAGCTTGCCCCAGGAAACTGCTAACCGCTAGTTACAGCAGGTTACAGCTAACCACATGCTGCAGTCATCTCTGGTCTCCCTATTGGACCCATATCAATAACCACCAGTAATTGTGTTTATCAACATGTATCATCATTTATCATTATCTATTGATCATCATTAAAGGAATGTTCTCAGTTCAATACAGTTTAAGCTCTATCGTCAGCAGATATACTGTCCGTTACCACTGTAAAATCATTT
Organism: Tor tambroides; assembly: GCA_021397915.2. NCBI lineage: Eukaryota > Metazoa > Chordata > Actinopteri > Cypriniformes > Cyprinidae > Tor > Tor tambroides. The sequence goes on along the minus strand of JAFVLL020021146.1, from coordinate 18,727 downwards.
AAATTCATTTTTATTCAGTTCTTATTCATTTTCATAACTTAATGCTAATGTTCCCATCAAGTTATGAAAATGTTATTTCTGAATGTTCTCTGAATGTTGAAAATGTCCAGATTTTTAAATGTCCAGAAGACTTTTCTTGGTTATGTGAATGTCAGCAAAAACATTAAGGGAGTGTTCCATTTTTTTTTTTTTTTCCATTTTGTGAACTTTATTTGAAAGTTACTTTTAAATGTTCTCTAAATATCTGAAAGTAGTAAGTATTGAAGTTTTAAAAAGTTAGATGAACAGCTAAATAAAGTGTTTTAGAGAAAACTTTCATGACTGCTGTATAAATAATGTTTTTGTGCTAACATTTTAAGAACACTATTAAAGACCAGATAACTTTGAACAGTCAATCCACACTTACATTGCATTCAAGATACACATTTGATCAGTTTTTACTTCCCCTGGGAATCAAACCCACAACCTTGGCATGGCTGCTAGCATGCAGTATTGTTCTAATTAAGCGTATAGCGTTAGTTCTGGCAGGTCATGTGAGTCAAACTTGCATCTGCCGACTCTCAGCTGATCCACATCTACCTATAGAAATACAACGCCTATCATGGCGTTCCTAGATAGGGTCTATTCAGTATTATTCAGCAGCTTTATCGCTTGCTCATGAGCAAATACCCTCCTCCATCCCCAATTCCTCCTTTCGCCACAGTCAGTACTTGGCTTTCTGATATTCCTTGTTGAATCCAGACTCCTTAAATCATGAATAATGTTGTTACACTTAAATATCATTAAGAATAATAATGATACATGCTTTGTTCTGTTCTGTTTACCCTAGGTAGGTTATTATTGCTGCTCTCCCTGCTCATTCATGACAGTCTGCGTGGAGTTTTTGCCAGAACTGAACCAAACAGCCAAATTCAAACTGTATGCTAAGTGTAAATATATTTTGACGATAGTGGTCCTGACAGAATTAACATTACTGTTAGAATGCTTGATCATAACTTATATAATGTAATATATAATGGATTAATATAAATGATAATGTTCTGGCAAGGTTCTCTTGAAGTTCTGAGAACATTATTTATTAGCTGGGTAACTGGCATTCTGAAGGAGTTAAAAGTAGAAATGTGAAGCTTTTATTTTAGTTAAAGCATTTTAAAGAAATTAAAAGTAAAATCTTGATTGATTGATTGATTGATTTAATTTTCTAATGCCTTTTTGAAATGCAATTTTTTTCTAATTCTAAAGTATGTGCAGAAGTTTCAAGGTTTACTAATTCATACATTGTCATAACAGCAAATTTGAAAGATTGTATACAAGTTTCCTGAGTTCAACGCATTGCAATAAGGTCAGCAAAAATAACTGTCTACAACTTTTCATTGCTAATGATTCACTGTGTCTTTAGTAACTACTGACAGTTGTTTTAGCCTGTTGTAACCTTACTGATATTTTCTTAGGGTACATGATAGGTTTACATGGCAACGATTGTACTAAAAAACAGAAAAGATTTTCTTTTGCATTTTTGAAAAGTTTCATGTAGAGACGACAATGTTGTCAAAATGATCCCCATTCACACGGATATGCGAAAGCAAATAAAAACACTGTATTATGCATGCCATTCCAGTAGTTGCCAATGTCACTTTGTAAAGAAACACCACGCACCTGTGCACATATGCTCATGACATCACGGTTTTCACAAATTTGCATTTTTGTAGTTTAAGGCCTGGACACATTAGGCTGTCACTCGGCCAATGTCGGGCCATAAGAAAGCATCTTTAGGGCTATTTTATGTGGTGAGTTTCACACATCGGCTCTCGTCGGAGTCACATCGGTGGCAGCCTTCCGTGAGAGTGAGAACTCTGGTTGGTTGTTCGGGTTTTTTTACAATATGTAATATAAGTCTTAGGTGTCCCCAGAATGTGTCTGTGACGTTTCGGCTCAAAATACCCCACAGTTAATTTCTTATTTCATTTTCAAAATGCTTATTTTGAGTGAAAGCAGAAACATGCTGTTTTTGTGCATGTCTCTTTAAATGCAAATGAGTTGCTGCTCCCCGCCCCCTTTTCCAGAATAGGACTATGCAGCTTGTTATTTACAGCTTGTATGTCAGATACTCTGCAAAAAACATCTGTTTGGTTTTGATTATCATGTCTATCACGCTGAAATCATGTGTTTTAAACCATATTAGTTTAAACTTCTGATACAGGGTTTTCAAGATGGCACAGACAGAAGGCTGTTATAATGTTAAATTATCCTACCTGAGCATTCTAATACGTGAATATTGTCATAACAGCATGAGCCGTGAAAGTTATCAACATAACTGATATTCAAAATGGTAAGCAAGCGCTGTTTTGTTTGTTTCATATATCTGCGTATATTCTTGTTTTGGATTCTCCTTTTGAATGACAAATAAGGAATCAGACAGTTTTTTCAGGTTTTGTTGCTGCCAGGGTCGTCGGGGGAAAAGGGGGACAGAGTGCACAGGGCCCAGAGGCTGAGAAGGGCCCACAACGAGATCGCCATCTCTCCCCCAATCACCACTAAACGTGAATTTGAGGGGGCCCCATAGCAAATTCTGTGCAATGGGCCCAGAATACCTAGCTACACCACTGGTCGATTCTAGTTCTTTGAAGTCAGCTTGGTGTGTCCTGGCTTTTACGCGGAGAGAATGATAGCTGCAAACTTGCAATTTAAAACATGTTTTCAAAAGTTTGCATTTTCAGGCCCCCAAAACGCAACTGTAAGTGAACAGCCAAAACGCATAAAAAGCTTTCCATTTTAAGTTAAAACTGGTGTCATGTAAACACCCCTTATGCCACAAATGCAGTCGACAGACTTGTATTGAACCTGGAACATTCCTTTCCATACATAGACACTTAAATCCTCTTTGTACATGCTATTTCAGTACATGTGTTCTGTCCTCTAGTCATTCAGACTATCTGTGTGTGCTGGATGAATGGGCTGTCAGGGGTATGTTGGACCTCTGTCGTGGGCACAGGATCTTGAGGAAGGCCCTTCGGAAGCTGCTGTGGCACAGAGGATACAGGAACGGGTTGATCGCTGAGTTCAGCCACAGCAGCCAGAACGTCACCTCATACCAGTGATGCGACACGCAGTCTCCTCTGCATGCTGCTCGCACGATCATCAACAGAGTGTACGGCGCCCAGCACACCGCGAAAACACACACGATTATGGCCAGAGACTTAGCAATCTTCTTGTCCTGCCTCAGACGTGAGCGCTGGACGCACCGCATCGACAGACCATCATTCTCCGAGCGCTTCTCGCCATCTGCTGCGTTTTTCTTCTTGAGCGTCATCGAGTTCCAGCTGATTCGGACACTCATGCGTGCTTTCTCCCCGTACAGATTTGCAGCATCCTGGCACTTTGGAGAACAGGATTCTTTCTTGCTGCCGAGTCTCCTCTGACGGATGCTGAGGTAGATGCTGATGTTAAAGAACGCCACGGATAAAAACGGTGAGAAAAACTCGACCGCCGAAGCAGAAAGAAGGAAGTACCAGGTGTAGTAGAACTCAGCGAAACACTCGTCATCCGGCACACGGCTCTTGCCTGTCAGCTGCTCCCAGAATAAGATGGCTGGTCCGTAAAGAAGGAAGGCCAGAATCCAAACCGCTGCTATCTTCACCACGGCGAAGTGGGTCATTCCTTGTTTAGCACGATAAGATACCTAGGATTAGGAAAGAAAACAATAGAAAAATTGCATTTAATTGGCAGACAAAATGCAGAAAACTGATAACTACAGAGATGCATGCATATAACACCACATACTGAGCCAAAGAGTCACAGTACAGATATCCCTTATTATGGTTAGACTGATCTTAGAATGCTGTAAATCATCCTTGGATAACTGATGAAAGTAAACTATGGCTGTCAATAATTTGTGATTAATCTCATATTGTTTATATATATATATATATATATATATATATATATATATATATATATATATATAATATTAACACATTTCATTTCTTTTTAGGAAAAATAAATAACAATGCCAGAAAACCAGTGCTCACATGCTTTGCTTTTCTACATTTTAAGAGAAATATTCCAAAGCGGTTGTCCCAACTCGTTACTTTTGCTAACTTAAGATTTTTTATATATATATTTTTGAAAGAAGTCTGTTATGCTCCCCAAAACATTAATATTGTGAAACATTATTACAAATTGAAATAGCTGTGTTCTATGTGAATATACTGTAAAATCTAACTGATTTCTGTGATCAAAGCTGAATTTTCACCTTCATTACTCCAGTCTTCAGTGTCACATGATCCTTCAGAAATCATTGTAATATGCTGATTTGCTGCTCAAAAACCTTTCTGAGAACAGTCGTGCTGCTACATATTTTGTGGAAACCGTGATACATTTTTCCCCCTGTGGTTTTACTACAAGTACTACAGTTAAACTATGGTTGCTGTAGTAAAAGCATGGCTAATTTTCGTAATCGACTGACAGGATGTTGCACCCCTAAAGGAATAAATTTTGCTCTCTTTTTTTGTCCTCACAGTACATGATTTATTAAAGGGATAGTTCACTTTGAAATTAAAATTTGATATCTATCAGCTTACCCCAAGGGCATCCAAGATGTAGGTGTCTTTTTTTCTTCAGTAGATCCAATTTTGATATTTTTAGGTCAAACCGTTCTAGTCTGTCAGTCATATTCCATATGCCAGAGTGCGCGCATCCGGTGTGTGACGTGTGTGCGCGCGGTCTGGCTTAGTCTGCTCAAGCGCCAGAAGTGATCTCTGGCGCCAGAGCGCGCGCACACACGTCACACACCAGATGCGTGCACTCAGATCACTTGGACATGGTTGTGTACAAGAGGTAAAAAACGATATAAATACTGTTCGTTTTCTCACACAAACCGCTCGTTTCGTGTCTTAGGCCATCAGTGTGTAGTTACGATGGGGAATTGTTTAATTTGGATTTCTCTGTGCATGTTCTTTTCCCCTCTTATAGGTACAGTGACCTACACCTGCCATTATATGACTGACAGACTAGAACGGTTTGACCTAAAAATATCAAAATTGGATCTACTGAAGAAAAAAAGACACCTACATCTTGGATGCCCTTGGGGTAAGCTGATAGATATCAAATTTTAATTTCAAAGTGAACTATCCCTTTAACAACAATTACAGAACAGGAACTTGATCCATTTTAACTTTTAATGTTCAATTTAAATAAATTTCATCATACAACCTTAATATAATACATGTTACATGTACACTTTCCATTTGATCATTGTGAAATAATTGTACTGGCCGTGTGTCCAGCTTGTTTCCCTGTCTTTGGCCTGAGTCGCTGAGATAGGCTCCAGCATCCCTGTGACCCTACAGGACAAGCGGTTTAGAGAAAGGATGGATCGTAGAGACTAGTGGTGGGAATGGTTTCTTATGTTACACTTATGATCATATGCTCATTATGCTTTGGGGAAGAACACAGCCCTGTTTGAACAAGTTCTATGAATGAAGCATCAGATGAGCAGGAGTAGTAGTTTTATCCTACACATTTTTTCACTAACATAGTGTTATGTTTCCACTTTAAATCTTTGTATACATTAAATTGCATGCTAAATAAAAAAAATGAATATGACTGGTAATTTTGTTGTGTTCTGCAGCAGAGGGTCACCTTACTAAATAATCACTCACTAAATGAATTGCCTGGAGCGGTTCTTGAGTTAGTTAACACTTAAATAGTTAACACTCAAATATCACACTTTCCCCCGGTTTCACAGACAAGGCTTAAGCCTGGTCCTAGACTATAATGTAAGTCTGAGCTGTTTCAAATGGAAGAAACTTGCACTGACTGATCTTAAAATAAATCAGTGCCTTTGTTTTGTCTCAAGATGCACACCAGTAATGTTTTTTTTTCTAAGCACATTTATAAAAATTACTTAAATGTCCTAATTGAACTTGGCTTAGGATAAGCCCTGTCTTTGAAACTGAGCCTTAAATAATGAAATATCCCAACATATAAGCCAATGTTTCCAATGAATAATACATTTAAGTTGTACTGTAAGATGCATGGCAAAACTGTACAGTCCATTGTACTTGCTATTAATTCTATTATCTGCTAAGAAATGTGTTTTTACCAACAATTTTTCCTTATTTTTTCACCATTTTCATTATTCAAAGCTTGTTAGTTGCTGCTGTTTTTAATTGCCAACTTCAAATGCTGTAGTTGTATGGAGACCCAAATGTGAAGCTAATGTGATGACAATCTCTTGACAAATTGAAAAAAAAAAATCGATAAATTAGCTGAATAAAAAAAAATCAATAAAGCAATCAAGCAACCAATTATCAAGATGTGAGAAAAAGATTGAGTTTAGTATTTATTACTATTCAATGACTAGACTACTAATTAAAAGTCAACTCTTGGCATAATTGATTTCAAGACAACAAAGTGTGGTATTGCATGCTCCACTGAACCGTACACAGAAGCCATACGTGAAAACGCACAGTAGATAGTGAAGACAAACACGTTCTTTTGCTGGTACACACATATCTGAGTATGTGTGCACTGTCATAGTGCTGCCAATGATAGCATGAATCTTTCTTCCTTCACTGCCTTTGATTGAGGCTGAAGCCGCAGTCTGTGAGATCAAACATGACTGTCTTGCAGATTAAAGGCAGACGTTACGTATTGTGATTTATGTTTGTGTCATTGCTCTGATGTTAAGAGCTTGTGTGGGAAAACAAAACAAGACATTTTCAAGGACGCTCTCTGACCTGAGTCTAACTAAACATCAGAGAAAGCTTTGAAGTAAATATTCCACAATATTCACTGCTCTGTAAATCTCTGTTCCCAGGGCATCCCAGGATGTTTCTTTAGTTAGACAGATTTAACCCCACAATAAAGATTTGAGAAGATTATCTCATGCAACATTTATTCAAAAATGGCTTTTGTTCAAAATAAAAAGAAGAAAAAAATCCCATCCCACCTGTTCACACCTGTTGCTGCCTAATACGCTTGAAGTTACTTTGCACCATTGTTAATGTAATTATTAGTCCAGACATTTTTATTGAAGAGCTAATAATACCTAAAGTAGTGCACTTAACTATGCAATTAAATGCACTAATAATAATAATTTATTAAATATTATATAAAAAAGAAAAAAATAATAATAAGAAGAATAAATGCATGTTATCTGAGTCCTTGAACAGTGGTGAAAAATACAAATGTAAGTCATACAAGTATTTTGATAAAAAAAACTCCAAATAATAAGCTAAAAATACTCAAGGTAGTGCACTTAAATATGCAATTAAATGCACTAATACTAATAATAATAAATATATGTTATCTAAGTCCTTGAACGCTTGTGAAAAATACAAATGTAAACCATATAAGTCATTTGTCACAGCCCTATGGGCTAAAGCATTATTTTGGTTGTGCTCTTTTAAGTACAGTGGTTTTTCTTTTGTGATGTGAGCAAAGATCAAAACATAACTATAAAAGCTAATAAAAAATCCCTTTAGTTTCTCCTTTAGAGAGTAGGTGTGTTGTTGTGATCTCCACTGTCCTTTACTGAGATAAATGAAAGTGTATTGGGATAAAGGTAAATGTATTCGGCTTGCTGTCCATCATGGATCAAAAATATCATACCTGCTTTCTTAATATAAATTCTTGTATTTATTGTGTACAATTTATCAGTGCATGTTATGTTAACATGTTAAAATTTTTTTTTTTCATATAAAGACCACTTTTCACATTCCAATAATAAATCAATGGATCAAATCTTGCCGCACCATATTCATATTCATTAATGGATCATGCTTTAATTTGGGGAGCAATTCTCACTCTTAACTAACTATTAACTACGACTTTTGCCTCAATAAACTCCTAATCTGTTGCTTATTAAGCTGGTTGTTAAATTTAGGTATGGGGTGGATTAATGGCTACAAATACAGCTGGTAGGGACTACAACGAGCTACTTCCCAGAGTGGTGAAATCACAAACCCTGAAATTACATAACCCCCACCCCCAGGAACATGCAACAAAAGAGTTGTTGCCATGCCGTCAAAACTAGGGGTGCACAAAAAAATCTGTTCATATATGAATCGCGATTCTGTGTTCTAACGATTCTAATGGTTTCAAGTTTCAAAATCAGTGTTCTAAAGCAACGGTTCTTAATCCTGTTCCTCCCTACTCTACACACGCTCTGCATCTCTCTCTCTTTCCCTCTCTCGCATTCAGATCATCAGCTCGTCAGCTCCATCAGTGAACTGTGCTCCAATTATACACTTTATGTGTATAGACAGACAGATACACTATATTGCCAAAAGTATTGGGTCGCCCCCTTCTAATAACAAGTTTGACTACTTTAGTAATTTCCACGAGTATAAATCTTAATGTTAAAGCATATAATGATATTCTAGGAAATTGTGTGATTCTAATTTTATAGCAAAAGTTTGGACAGGACCCTTTTCTATTCTAACATGACAATGCCTCTGTGTATAAGACAAGGTTCAAAAAGAAAATGATTGATTGAGTCAGTGTGGAAGAACTTGACTGATCTGCATAAAACCAAGTCCTAATCCCAGTTGAACACTGGCTCTGGTGTGACTGTAAATGCAGACCTTGAGCCAAAAACTCATCACCAAACACCAATGACTTGTACATATGGGTACAGTCATTTTAGCCACTTCCAAAACTGTTGCAACAGAGACGGAAATACAATTTTTAAATACATGAATTATGTTCCCATCGTTGTTGCCACAGATTTGGAAGTGCATTTTTCTGTTCTAAAGAAGGGGGTGCCAATACTTTTGTCTATATAGTGTGTGTACAAGTCATTGGTGTTTGGTGATGAGTTTTTGGCTCAAGGTCTGCATTTACAGTCACACCAGAGCCAGTGTTCAACTGGGATTAGGACTTGGTTTTATGCAGACCAGTCAAGTTCTTCCACACTGACTGAATCAATCATTTTCTTTTTGAACCACCCCTTTAATAGTGTGAACTGGTCTTTAAAATAGTTACCATCCAACAAAAATATATGCAATCAAAATGTTCATGCTTCAAAAAGTTCATTAAACCACTCAGTTCATATGGATAACTTTTATTAATGAATCCATATAAACTGAGTGGTTTAATCCAAGCCGTCTAAAGAGATACGACTGCATTATGAACAGATTTAATTAAGGCTTTTATCAAACCCTGATCAACACACAAATATGGAAGCTCAACAGTAATTCTTTGATGCACAAGAACCAATGAGGTTCAATCATGTTACTACAGTGCATGGTTTATCTATCAGCCAGTGAGGTGCATAGCTGATCGCTTCCTGGCATATAATCTGTCAGCCAGTGAGCTTGCGTGCTGATTTTTAAATCAGGGTTCTTTAAATCTGGACCTCAAGGTCCCAACCCTAATCATTGCCCCTGAACAAGCTAATCAGGGTCTTAAGGATTACTAGAAAATTGCAGATAGGCAGGTTTGATCAGGGTTGGAGCTAAGAGAGTGGAACCCAAGGGCCAGATTTGAAGAACTCCATTTTAACCCTATTTTAGACTTGGTTCAGTGTTGCTGGAAGTTGAATCACTACAAAACGCCACAAAAGTTACTCTGAATGCTTTGTTTTTTTTAAATTTCTTAAGGACAAGTGGAAACCCGGATGCCATGCAGACGGTCAGTGGTAAGTCAGCCCACTGAGGAAGTGGAGAGGCCTTTCTCTTGGGTGCGACATTTTTGAAACTCTTAAAAGAGATGATACCCTTTATCATTAGACCATGATCTCAAGCATTTCAAGAGTGTCACACACATTCCCATGATGGCACTGACTCATTATTCCCAATGCATTATAGGAACCAATAAGGAGTTTCACCGCTTGATACTCCCTGTAATCTAAAGAGAGAAACTAATGCTTGCTCTATACAAGGCCATGGTTTTTAAGATCTAAGCCCATGAAAAAAAAAAAAACTTAAAATTGAACAATGCAAAACAATCAAATTTCTTAGGAAATTGTAACGTGCCAAGATAAAACTTGGATTTTTAATATTGGAACTTTTTAATATTGATAATATAATCAGTGCTCCTGTTTATATTTGCTATGGTTGTTTCGTGCGGTCAGGGTGTTCTGATAAATACAGCTAGTATATGGATACTTCCAACAAATGGATTAAACCCTTGTTCTGAACCAGATAATAAACAGAGTGGGATCTGTATACAATGAATAAACGCCATGAAATCTGCCCCAATGTTGGAAAAAAAAATTTCAATCAATTTTCCAACCAATGGGACTTGTTTAAACCTGCTGTAGAATAGGTCACTCCAGGATGACACACATGTTTTTAATACTAATCCTCCAACACGTTCTCTCTGCCAAAACTCTTTATCCATGAAGCATGTTTTATTAGATTGTGCTGGTTTTAACCCTTTGAGAAAACTATTTTTATTCAGTTAGCTCTTTTGAAGAGTTTTTAATAGAGTTAAGTCAAATACAGTTTTAGATTTTTTAGCAAAAATAGATTGTAAAAATATGATATAATTCAGCCATATTTTTTTCTCGCCATGAACATAGCCATAGAATCTGGCATGGCGTTAAACACAAACATACAAACAAAATGAACCAGATAATAATGCAAAATGTTTTCAAGGGAATATACATTTGCTCATTTACATTATACTTCACTACAACTCAGCCCTTTTTTTTTTACCTCATCACATATGTTCTGCAGTGTAACAGAAACCAAGGAAAAAAGAGCTTTGCCAACCCCAACACAGAACAAAAACTATACACCAATGCATGATGCATAGGATTTAGCATGATGCCAGCGATGAGGAGGCACAATCAGCATCAGCTTTGACTTATCATGAGCTGCCAGTGGGGCTCCATTGTCCTGCCACCCGCTCCTGTCATGACTCTTATCCCAGAATTACTGCTGGGACCCGAGTGACAGTGATTTGAAGGCAAGAATATCCTCAAAAAAAAAAAAACAACTAACAGACCTGCATTTCCCTTAGAAAGGTTAATGGAAGTAGGACAGGTGCCCTGCTGGCATTAGTGACAATGCAATTCTTTAAACAAAGGATAATCTTACCAGAAAACTGTCAAAAGAGATGTTATCCAGACACCTGAATTGCCAAAATAATGTGCAATTACACTGCATGCCCAAATATGTGCCATTTGATAAATTACTGCTGTCAGATGTTCACAAACATACTCTTCTTTTTAAAATAAAATGTTTGATACTAAAACATTTAGGATACTATATGTGAGGATCAATACCCTCAATAGACCAGTTTCAAACGTATCTAGTTAATCTACTAATTCTGCCCATTCCCTAGTTTGTAGCGACAAACAGTGCTCTCAGTTTATATTTGCACTCTTGTTAAATATGAGCAAAGGTGGCTGTGAAAATAAATCTGCATCATTTATCCTTTTGTTCTTTCATTCAAAAAAGTCACAAAATTCTATCCTATTATTGAAGTTAAAAGGGAGGGGGGGGGGTCTCTAGTTCACATTGGCCACAATTATTGGCACCCAATTATTGCAACGTCCTTCTCCCAAGATAACAGCATTCAGTTTTCTCCTATAATGCCTGATGAGTTTGGAGAACACCTGACAAGAGATCAGAGACCATTCCTTCATCCAGAATCTCTCCAGATCCTTCAGATTCACAGCTTCTTCTCTTCAGTTCACTCATTTTCTACAGGGTTCAGGTCAGAGGACTGGGACGGCCATGGCAGAAGCTTCATTTTGTGCTCAGTGACAGGTTTTTGTGTTGATTTTGATGTTTGTTTTTGGATCATTGTCCTGATGGAAGATCAACCACAGCCCGACATTAGATTTCTAACAAAGGGGAACTGTTGGTATTTGATGCTGTGTATGTGAACAAGATGTCCAGGACCTCCAGCAGAAAAACAGGCCCACAACATTAAATATCCAGCTGCATTGGGTACTTTTTATCCCTGTTTGCACCAAACTGGTGGGTTTGCTGCCAAAAAGCTTTTTTTTTTTTTTTTTTCCATCCGACTATAGAATCCAGTCCTGTTTGACAACTGAATATGCTGGAGTTTGTTTTTGGATGAGCGAGGAGGATTTTTCTTGAAACCCTCCCAAACAACATGTGGTGATGTAGGGGCTGTTTGATATTTTTTTTTTAGGCTGTCTAACCACAAGACTCAACTAATCTCTACAATTCTCCAGCTGTGGTCATTGAAGAGTCTTTGGCAACTCAAACTCTCCTCCTCACCGTGCATTAAGACAATATAGACACACGTCCTCTAACAGGAAGATTTGTAACATCTTTAGTTGATTGGAATTTCTTAATTATTGATGGTGGATTAATGATTTTGGGATTTGCAATGCTTTAGCTCATTTCTTAAAACCACTTTCTATTTTGTGAAGCTCAATGATCTTGTTCTGTACATCAAAACTTTATTCTTTGGTTTTACTCCTTGTGATGGATGATTAAGGAAATTTGGCCTTTGTGTTCATTATAATCCTGTGGAAAAGGAAGTCATGGCTATGCTCCTAGTCACCCTGCTGTGCTAAAAAATGTAAATATGAATGGGAATATACTTCAGAGATATTTTACTCACAAGAATTTCTAGGGGTGTCAATAATTGTGGCCAACATGCATTGGAGAAAAACATTTATTTCATAATGTTGTTTCCCTCACTTTCAATTGTTTTACTTCAATGAAATGTTAGAATATTTAGAATTGTTTAATGAAAGATCAAAAAGATAAACAATGCAGATTTATTTTCACAGCCACTGATATTAGTGGAGGGCACTGTACAATAAAAGAGTTTGTTACTCACATGTTTGAAAAAGAGTAAATCTGACTGAATCCAGTTGAAGTAGTTAGTTAGGCTTTGGGTTTCCGTGCAGATGAATTACATGTAGTTTGGCTTTCTGTGTAAATTATATTTAATAATGATCAAGTTTGCAATAATTCTCAGACTCTTGATAAGCATTTCATCATTTTTGGTGGTTATTACACAAGCAAGAGTTTCATATTCTTGACCATCTCTAAATAATCTGTGATATTCCATAATAGTCTGCATCCAGGTTCTGCTTTCAATGAGTCAGACTGATTAAAGCAAACAAAACAAATTGAGCCACGGTGACTGTGCATGTATTTTTGTTAATGAGTTTCATTAATAGTGCGTGTTGCTGTTGTTTATCACCAGCCTGGACAATACTTTCTGCCGGTTGTCAGGAGCTAAGAATGCTGAATCACAATTAATACATCACTATAGTTTCCTTTATAATGAAAACATTGGTCATAAAATTAGGCCTCACCGCTTTTGTGACGGAGAGATAGCGGTCATAGCTGATAAGTACGATGTTGAAGACAGACGCAGTGCAGAGAAGATAGTCTACGACCAGCCACAGCTTGCAAAGTCCTTTCCCCAGCATCCATTTCCCTGTCAAGATGTAGGGCATATACACGGGTATGCAGAAGGCACCTGTGGGAAACACCAATCAAAAAGCAATATTATAGTCTTTCTGAAGAGTCAAGCTGAATAGTTTTTGCAATTCATATCTGTTGTTACAGCATTTTGTCCATTTGTCTGTTAGTGATGACTCTATCAGTCGTGTTGCTGTGGTTACACGATGATTGCAATTTCAAGAGCAAACATGCAGTCGCATTAACAAAACGACACTGTCAAAAGAGGTCCATTGTCTATTGTAGTAGCATAGAGATGCATAAAGCACAGCTCACACAAAAATCACTTTCAAACCAAGCAGCTTTATGTTGGTCAATGTGATGAATCCGCGTGACCAAACCCAAAATCTGGGTGGGGATTTTTTTTGCTCTCAAACGAAATTCCAGATTGCATGGATTCCTATTGAAATTAATTAAATTTAGTTATTCCTTGAGTGTGTCAAGATTGAATGTGTTTGTTAGAATTGTGCGTGGTATTGAATCTGAGGCCGAAGTCAAGTAAAAATTCTAGGAAAAAAATAATAAAAAAATCTTAGTTACTATGGTTATGAAATGTAGGCAGTTCACTAATACCTGGGGTAAAATTTAGTACTAAACAATAGTGCACAGTAATAACACAATTTGCCAAAATGCTTAATAATTTGAAACATTACGGTGTGTGCCCGAGCTCACGGCAATTCATACATATTATACAATGTGGCTAATTCGTACGAATTCGAATGACCTCACTCGTACAAATTCATAAGATTTTTGCTAAATCGTACGTATTTTACGAGTTGCACAATTCATATGAATTTGTACGAATGACCTACACCTAACCTCACCCGTAAACCTACCCGTCACTGGGGTGTCGACAAATCATACAAAATCGTACAAATTCGTACAAATTAGCCAACTTGTAAAATACGTACGAATTGGTCGTGAGATAGCCTTGCAATGTATTAACAGAATTTAAAAAAAAATGAATATTTTTAAAAGTGTAACTATTCTTACAATCTTACTACTAAGAGCACTTAAATATTTAATACACATGAATGTATTAGATGTAATGACACTTCAGGGACCAATTCTCACTAAACTAAGCATATTTGCTGTTTATTAGTAATTATAAAGCACATATCAAGCACATATATTCTGCATGAACATATTCTAGGTCCCTTAACTCTACCCCCCAAAATTACCTCACTAACTATTAATAAGCAGCAAATGAGGAGTTTAAAAGGAATAAAAATCACTTATGAATGAGAAAACTGTAAATGTTATTCTTCACTAGAGTTGCATAAAAAATGAATGTGAGGCAATATAGTCTCCAGGAGGTAGAGAGGATCTCTGGTGTAATGACTCGTTAAGATCCATATGTGGAGATTTATAATAGCCATATAGTAGAGTACAGTACAATAGAGTTCATTAGAGTGCAATAAAAAAGCTCCATCCAAAGTGTGCATATCCAATCACAGACAGTCAAGGTTTGCAGTGATAAATGGGAGAATTAAAGAAGTCTAAAAACTTATATCCAAGACTCACGCATTCATGAATCATGCACTCTCTGATGGACTTTCATGCATGCTCAGAAATAAAATGTGCAAAAATTGTACTTTTAGGGGTACAACAGCTTGTGGCACTACCTTCAAAGGGACACATTTGTACCTTCTTTACTCCTAAAGGGTGCATATTAGTATCTTACAATAGTAATGTGTACCCTTAAGGTAGCAATATGTACTCTTATAGATATTAGATTTGACTCTTAGGTTTGACCCCTCTTTCACAACAGCTGTTTATGTAATCACTATCCATGCAGTGAATTCAAAAAACAACATGCGGAGAAGCATTTTCCCCATTTCTGATATACATTCTGACTTATCAAAATTTGTATTAGGGCAGATTAGAATCTAGAATAACAAGATATGTTAAAAGTTACAAGATAAAAGTTAGAAGATATACATATTCAGTTCCTGATTCTTGTATTATCCACTAAGCTAGAAAATCCTGGGACTGACAGCAGGTGCAGGAATAAAGTTATCAAATCAAGTATGTAGATTTTAGCACTAACTGTATATTTTGCATAAATATTAAATAAGCATTCCCCATTTCATGACGTCACAGCCAGCACATCTGTAGAACCGCACCATCTTCGCCTAGTTTTATTCCTGCTCTGCAATGTTATTTAAATGTAACATTGTTAAACATATTTTGTTTGTTCAAGCAGATAGCTGTACCAGACTGATTTGCCTAAAAGGGATTTTATGCAATTACTTTTTAGCTTTACACTATTTGCTTTCCTCAACAGTATCTATAGTGATTCTCAGCTGCTGATAGATTTTGTCATGACAAACATCAGCGGACATCGGTGGACGCATAATACACTAGAGTGATTAATGAGTTTAGAGCAGTTTTTAACACCCAGATATGACAAGGAAAAATTCTGTCATAATACATGTGGAGAAAAATACAAAAACACAGTAGTAGACAAATCCACTGACAGAGAGCATATGCAATCTGCTGTTGATGTAATTATCGAACATGATCCTGATGCAATTATAAATCATGTAACATATTCTTTTTTTTAGCCAAATTATGCAGTAAATGCACACTGATGTGATGAATAAAGGAAGCAGAGCTGGACTCATCTCACATTAATTCACTACTTACATCACAGCTCTTTTGATATTAAAGCAGACAATTTTCTTCCCCTCTGAATTTCTCTGTATCTTTGTCATTATGGTTCTTGGACTGCAGTATATAGCTCTGGATAAAGTATTATGTATATGTACACATTATTAAATAACTTGCTTTTTTGAACACGTTACAATCAAATAATTTTAAATCAAGAGTATAAGCCAAAGATAACTATTTGAATATATAAAGATAATAATCTTACTACTCAATAACTCTTAATTAAAAGAAAAAAGAAGAAGATAATATTAACGATTTTTTTTTTCGGTTTTATTTTATTTTCTGAATATTTCAGACAGACCAGTCCTGCACATTGTTCGACTGCATCACTTTGCACCAAATTGTATTCACCCTAGAATACGACAGTCGCTAGATATTGTTGGTATAACCGACTGCTGAATATTTTTTTAAAGACTATTAAACTTTTCTATAAACTTTACTTACCAACGAGAAAGTCTGAGATGGCCAGGTTTAGAAGGAAATAATTGCTCTGTTTGCGCAAACTCTTGTCCATCTTGAAGGCGACGATGACCAACGCGTTTCCACACACAATCACAGCGATCAGTATGACCATCATGACCGTGAGCAGCGCGAGCGCCGGACCCTCGAACCCCGCGTCTCTCCTCACGGCGGTCCAGTTACTGACCGTGTGTTCACGGGTCATGTTGGGATGGATACCCATCGAGAGCTTCACGGTCTTCACTTCGAGCTGGTCTTTTTCATCTGCCTCACGAAGGTTCAGATGAATGGGTCTGGTAAATGTGTCGTGTGCGCGCGCAGTTGACGCCCCTCGCCGTTCTCACGACGCGCGTCAAGATTGATTCAGAGCCACTATCGACTATTCCCTTCATTTTAGTGTTCTGGTTTACTGACATAATTTAAAACCGTGGTAATATGTGATGTAAATCAAGTAATTCCATTTAAGAAAACAAAGAAACACTAGACTATATCAATTGTTTAACATTTAATGACTTACAGTGATAAAATATTAAGCATTCAGAGTTTAACTCTGAATGATGATGGCCTTTGCACAGCTCTTAATGTCATCCTTCCTCTTGTTCTTCTTTTTCCTGGACCATTTGAAATGAAAAGAAAGAAAGAAAGAAAGAAAGAAAGAAAGAAAGAAAAACTTCTCTTTTTGCCTTGAAAACAATGCACTTTCATTAGTTGCTTATGTTTTGGACATGTTTCTTGAATACAACAATTGAAATTGCTTTCAAACTATTAGAGAATAATCACATTATGTTTGAATAATCAAAAATAATTAAGCTTGTAACTTTAATCTCAAATTCCATAAAGTGTTTCTAATTACATATATACAAAAAAGTTTCCAATTACATAGTCTGTAAGGACTTTTCACAACAAGCATGTTGCAATTAAGCAAAACACAGACAAATTGTCTATTCACACCAAGTGTAAAATCAGCATCCTTTGGGCTGAACTTCAAGTTCAGGATTGTAATTAGACTGTATTACTGTAATTAGGCTGCTAGACACAGAAATCAGATATTAGCACTTACTAAACATTTAGTCTGGTTATGGAAGCCTGCTAAGTACAATCTTAGTTTTAAATACAGTTTGAGCACTTGATCAGACTATATGTTTATTCACTGGCAGGTCACATGCATTTACAAATGAAAAATTGTAAACATTTTTTTTTTTAAAGTTACTTTTTTGAGTTGCATTTTCATATACTATAACAACCAACCACTACCAGTAGTTATCTACATGCTTTATACTTTATAATGTTTCAGCCATTGAGGTACAAACAGAAATCAATTCTTACCAGTTGATACTACCTGAAGTGTGTAGTAGTAGGTGTTTTGTTTGCTTTGTGCTGTTTTATGTTGATTTTAACCACATTAGTAAACCAGATCTGTTGTTCTGGGTTTGGCTTTGGGTTTGTTAGTAACTACATAATTATTCTGGCAAAAAGCCAGTTTTTCCATTACTACCACTAAAATATAGCAACATATAAATTGCAAATTACATGATCTTAGATGTTTCAATAGTGTTTAGATTTTCAAAACCATTAAAATCATGCAATTAACATATTTTTTTTCAGTACCTGGCCACTACCATTGACGTCAATTGATCTCTCACTAAGTATTATAGACATCCTTAGTATAAATTTGCATATTTGTTAAGATGTCACTGAGTGTGCAGAGGTATAGTGTGGGCAATAACACACTAGTGCAAGTGTGCAAAATAATATTCACATAGTATGAACATAGTATTCACATGAAATGAAGCTCCATTAGTAAGCTGAACCCCCGCTGAGGAATAAAACAGCTTAGAGCATCAGCCTTCTCCCAGTGCAATCTTCACAGCAGGTTACTGATTGAGGAGAGGGCAGACGATGGTGTCAAGCAATATTGTCAGGCAATTAAAGGCTTTGAAACCAGTTGTTAAAAATCTGTTTTCCAGTCTTGTGTGTGTGTGTTGGTTTTTTTTTTTTTTTTTTTTTTTTTTTGATACTCCTGATTTGGAGATACTAGTGGTGAGGACAGGCCAAAGCAGATGATATTTGTCCACTGTGAAGAGAAGAGTAGGGTAAATTAGTTATTCTCACGGGAGTAAAAAATAGCACCAAAATAATAAAAATTGCCTGACAAGCTTATATATGTCCAGATGGAGGATCTTTTTTTT
>JAFVLL020021142.1:0-41838 GCA_021397915.2 Tor tambroides | reverse complement strand
ACACATATATATATATATATATAGACACACACACATTTAATGTAATGTGCATTCTGTTTCATTTGCAACAACATTGTGAAATTTTATAAAGTCAGATTTGGTCATTAACTTTTAAATGCATCATTATGCAGGCACATGAAGAGAGTTCTTGGCATGAGAGACGTGTGACTGGCAGATGAACGTGCCACTTCATTTCTCTCCAATACGGTAGGAAATTAAATTGATCGAAATGTCGATGATGTTTACTGTGACATATTTAAATGGTGAAAAGATGCACAGAAAAGGAGCAAATATGACAAAGCAGTATGTAGCAGAGCCTCTGGTTTGTCCCAAATCTTGCTGCTTCATACTCAAAAGTATCAAAAACTTCAAAAAACAACTTTCTGCTTCATACTCAAAAAAATACATGCATTTATATACTTTTAGGGTGCACACAGTGCAAATTCTGAAGACTACAAACTCACACAGAAATGTGCCTCACTGCTAGGAGACACCCGCCAAATGAAGACAGCATGTCAACTAAAATTGTCTCAAAATATCTAACATTTTTGATATCCTCTGACTGGATGAAATCATACTCTGATGCTTAAAAATCAGAGTCTGTGCCCATCATTCAGTGTGAAAGCGTATGATATCTGTCAACTCCAACTGCCCAAAATCTGCAGACTTGCTCTGACTTTCAGCAACTAACGTCATCTCACCTGTAAATTGGAGTAAAAGTCTGTACTTAAAAAAAAAAAAAAAAAAAAAGTAGTGCATTCTAGCATTTTGCAAGTTAAAATGTCATTTCCACCAAAGAATTTTACTTAACATAATATATCACTTGAAATGTAGTGGAAATATCAATAAAAAAGAAATAATAAAAAGAGAGGGTCACAGTTCTACTGTGATACTACAACATGTTTTTCTTTGTTTATTGCTGATTAAGCAAGTGCCATTGAAATGAAATGGACATTTGAGTCTTTATACTGAACCACAAAACCAATTTATCAGTTTAGACCTCAAACACACAAAAAAGCATGTATCCAACTACACTTGCTTTGACTTCAAAATATATATGCATTGAGCTACATGGTAAACCTGAAAACTGCCAGCATTGTTTACTTGATCTATAAATCAATTTTTAGGCCAGAGACCTAAAAATCCTACTCAAGCCCCACAGATGTTCTGTTGTTATTCCCCCAGACCAGCTCTCCCTTTACTCTTAGGCTCATTTTTTTAATCCAGTGAACGATGTAGACTTGACAGCGGCCTCAGCCCAGTTGTCCATAGCTCAGATCCACTGAAAGACCAGACTGAGATCTGGGCTTCATCTGTGCCCCTCAGCCACACGGATTCAAGAGCTTGTGTGCCGAGCTGACCAGCCCACGGTGTGGAAACTTATTATAAGCCTCTCTGCATGGCTGCATGTGTCCAAAAGAGCGGTCGGGAAATAGATGTTGTGCACCATAAGAGAGAGAGCGCGCTTCACATTAAAGTCAGACCTATGAGTTACCCTCCACGCTTCGTAACAGCACTTTTGGGGACTTTGGAGCGAAAGCCGCTTCATGATTGCCATCTCTATAATATCACTTATAGGTTTGGAGCCAGGGGAGGCGTATTTTTAAATGGCTCTTTCCTCTTCCAAACGAGCGTACGATTGTTGGAAAGCCTGGCTAAAATGCATCGGAGAGTTCTCAACCTTAGCTGGGAGCAGTTTCAACCTACGCTAAGAGCACATTAAGAGCTCACGTTTTTATGTATCTCTTTAAAGCCTATGTAGAAGCACTAAAATTCTCCCTCTTGTGTGTCTTTTTTCATTTATGATTAATTGCAACACTGTTATTCCTTTGATAATGACGCATCCTGCGTTTTGATGTGTGCTTGGGCTGGAAGCCTTCAGTACAGATACGGTTCACGGCTCTGAGGCTTCTGTCCCAGATGTGACAGTCGCATTGCCCCTGACACGGCCTTGAGGCTCATTCTCCAGGGTCATTACTCATTTCACACTCACACACACACACACACACACACACAGACACACACACATAAATACAAAGAAACACCCACATTCATGTGCAGTGACACCATCATGACAACCCCGGATCCATGCTAATTATACGTAAGAAACAGGAGTCCTGCATACTTAAGTCAGCTGGGGAGAAGTCTACCAAAGTTTGTTTGACACCTCATCATAAATCAGGGGAACTAGGCCAGATTATGTCCCTCGGCCTGCTTCTAAACCAAGTGAGGTTGCATTTTAGTAAAGAGAGACGTATTGTCTGGTAACACGGGAGCTTTGAATATTAATCTCTCTTGGTTTGATCTGTATCCGATCGCAGACGTTTCCCGCCGTGAGTCTGAGGGCCGACTTCTGTCCGGCTTTGAAAGAACTTCTTAAAAAGTTTCACTGGGACTATCTCTATGCTCATCAAATTAATTTGTTTTTTGTTTTTTTGTTGGAGGTTACAGTATGCATCTTTCTGTTCTTAATCAGATAATGCCACTATGTGAGTCAAGCGCAAATGTAATTGAAAAGATGTCATATAGACAGTGTTTCTTAATGATGTGTCTAGTTTCTGACTCAGTATGAATCGCTCTATTCCCCAGATCAGAATAATATAACATTCTGCCATATATAGAGAGAGCACAAGCTCATTTGGAGCAATAGGTGCTGGGTGTTTGGTGAGTAATTATGTCCTATGGGGAGCTGTGTTTGAATGAAAGAGAATTTGAAATGAAGACAGACAGAAACATCGGAGCCAGTAAGTCTTGTTATCAGACATCAAAATCTGAATAAATATATGGAAGTATAGAATAATGCATGTTTTATTTATGATTTTTTAAAATTTTTGACATCAATTAAAACCAAGCGTTTTATTGATAGCATGCAATTTTATGCTACAGTAGGTGTACTGTACAAGACGGGAGTGTAGGCGTTTTCTGTGGACAATCTCATGTTTCATTAATTCAGAACTGCAGTGAGACAGATCACTCACATGGGAGCATTATTAATAATAGATAATCTCAATGTCTCGAAAACAATAAGAGATAGGCATTCAAACAGCATATCAATAATTCAAGGTACTTTCTATAAGGAAATTCTTTTCCATGCTGTGAGAATGAGAAACTGTGCGTGCATGTTTGTGATTGTGTGCGTTAAGTTATCCTCGGCAATTAAGGTGAAAAACATTAGCCTGAGGTCAGCCTTTAAGCAACATATTGCTGTAACACCTCAGGCATTATGTGTAAATATTTTATACCCATAGTAAAGCAAATTAGCGAGCGTTTTCTCCTGCAGTAGGGACACATGTTACTAGTTATATTTTGGGGTCTGGTTTACTTCTGCATTTCTATTTATTCTTTTGTTTGCTATTTGTTTATTTGTGACTGATAACCTATATAATATCTAAGCATCTTCAAGCCAGAGATGATGATTTTTACAATTTCTGTAGACAAAACTGACCAGGCCTGACCAGCTAAGACCTGACCAGATAAAGAAGTGGTTAAAGGGATAGTTCACCCAAAAATTTAAATTCTGTCATTCCTTACTAACCAATATGTCGTTCCAAACCTGTAAAACCTTCATTCATGTTCAGAACACAAATTAAGATATTTTTGATGAAATCCGAGAGCTTTCTGTCCCTGCATAGACAGCAACGCAACTATCACATTCAAGGCCCAGAAAGGCAGTATAAGGACATTGATAAAATAGTCCATGTGACATCAGTGGTTCAACCTTAATTTTATGAAGCTACGAGAAAACTTTTTGTGCGCAAAGAAACAACTGACTGACTGACACAAAAGAGAAGAATTGTTGAATGAAGTCGTTATTTTTGTTTTATTTGTGCAAAAAGTATTCTTGTATATCTTCGTAAAATTATGGTTGAAGCAAACCCCTTATGTCACATTTTAACAATGTTCTTACCTTTCTGGGCCTTGAATGTGGTAGTTGCGTAACTGTCTATGGAGAGCTCTCTGATTTCATCAACAATATCTTAATTTGTGTTCCGAAGATGAACAAAGGTCTTACGGGTTTGGAACAAAATGAAGGTGAATAATTAATGACAAAATTTACATTTTTGGGTGAACTATCCCTTTAAAACCAGCCTGCAAACCTGCTATAACCAGGCTTAGCTGTTTTTTTTTTTTTTTCAAGAAAATGTTAGCATGTTGGTATGAGGATGCTAGAATGTTCTAGGTGGTTGCCTGGCATTGAACATTTGATAGCATGTTGGTATTAGCTTGCTATGGTGTTCTGTGAGATTGTTAGCATGTTTATATTTAGTTTCTAAGATGTTGTAGGTTATTAGCTCATTGGTATGAGGTTGCTATATGGCAGGGATAGGCAATTTCGGTCCTGGAGGGCCGGTGTCCTGCAGCGTTTAGCTCCAACCCTAATCAAACACACCTGCCTGTAACTTTCTAGTGATCTTGAAGACATTGATTAGCTTCTTCAGGTGTGTTTGATTAGGGTTGGAGCTAAACTCTGCAGGACACTGGCCCTCCAGGACCGAAATTGCCTATCCCTGCTATATGGTGTTCTGTGTATTAGCATGTTGGTATATGGTCGCTAAGGAGTCTGTGTAGTTGTTAGCACATCAATATGAGCTTGCTAAGGTGTTTCAGGTGGTTGTCAGAGCATTGCTAAGATTCTGGGTGCTTTTGTGTGCAGTGGTGATTTGAATGGTTTTTAACACATTGCTATGAGGTTAATAAAGTGTTTTGGATGGTTGTTAGCCTGTTGGTATGAGGTTGGTAGGGTGTTCTATGCGGTTGCCAAGCATTACTATGTGGTTGCTAAGGTGCTCTTAGTATTTGATAGTGCATTGGTGTGAGGTTGTAAGGGTGTTCTAGACATTAAGTTTTTCTGAGTATTTTTCGCATGTTGATATGCAATTGCTAAGCTGTTTTGTGTATCTGCTGGGTGTTGTGTGTCGTTGCAATGGTAATCTGAATGTTTTTTACTAGGTTGTTTGGGTGGTTGCTTGATCAGTTCATCAGGTGAAACGAGACGCAAAATCTGTATGTTGTTTTTTTTATCTTCTGGCAGACAAAAATCATATGTCTGTTTGCTTAAAAATAATAGATAATGCACATGAAAGTAGTAGCTATTTACTTTGATGTTTTATTGAAGTTCAAATACAACCTGCATTCCGGAAATGTTGGGACGTTTTTTAAATTTGAATCAGAATCAGAATCAGAATCAGAATGAGCTTTATTGGCCAAGAATGTTTACACATACGAGGAATTTGTTGTAGTGAGCAGTAACAAAAGACAAAGAATAGGACAGGACACAGATACAAAAAAGAATAATATAAATACACAAAAAGTAATGATACAACAGCAAAAAAAAAACAATATATAATATGGACAATTATATGTACAGGCCGAGTATGTGCAAATTTGAAATGAGAAATAAAATAAAATAAGTGAGTGTAAATGTATAATAGTTGTGTGTTCTGTGTTTATTGTCGAGTGTCTGCGAGATGGATTGCCTGAGGGAAGAAACTGTTTCTGTGTCTGGTCGTCGGGTGCTCAGAGCTCTGTAGCTGCCACCAGACGGTAGCAGTTCAAAGAGGGAGTGCTGGATGTGAGGGGTCCAGATTTTACCAGCCCTTTTGCTCACTTGGATAAGTACAGTCCCTGGAGACTGTATGCTTTCACCAATGATTCGCTCAGCAGTCCGGACTACCCTCCGTAGTCTTCTGAGGTCAGATTTGGTAGCTGAGCTGAACCAGACAGTTATTGAAGTGAGGATGGATTCAATGATGATGAGAACTGTTTCAGAAGCTCTGTGGCAGGTTGAACTTCCTCAATTGGCGAAGAAAGTACAACCTCTGCTGGGCCTTTTTGACAATGGAGTCTATGTGATTGTCCCATCAACAACTGAGCTGAGCCCCGCCATGGTGTTGCCCAATTCTCCAGAGCTGGGACAGAGGGCCTTTAGATGTGCAGTCATTCGTGTAGAGGGAGAAGAGCAGTGGGGGAGAGAACGAGCCCTGAGGAGCCCAGTGCTGATGGTGCGGGTGCTGGATGTATTTACCAAGCTTTATCGACTGCTGCCTGTCTGTCAGGAAGCTGTTGATCCACTGACAGACAGAGGTGGGGACGGAGAGCTGAGTTAGTTTATTCTGAAGGGTGTCCGGGATGATGGTGTTAAAAGCGGAGCTGAAGTCCACAAAGAGGATCCTCGCATAAGTCCCTGGTCTGTCCAGATGCTGCAGGATGAAGTGCAGTCCCATACTGACTGCATCATCCACAGACCTGTTTGCTCTGTAGGCAAACTGCAGGGGGTCCAGTCAGGGACCAGTGGTGTCCTTCAGATAAGCCAAAATCAGTCTTTCAAATGATTTCATGGCCACAGACGTTAGAGCCACAGGTCTGTAGTGATTAAGTCCAGTAATTTTGGGTTTCTTTGGGATGGGGATGATGGTGGAGCGTTTGAAGCATGAAGGGATCAAGAGGCTCCAGTGATCTGTTGAAGATCTGTGTGAAGATGGGAGCCAGCTGACGCACAGGTTTTTAGGCAAGCTGGAGACACATCGTCTGGGCCTGGTGCTTTCCTCTTTGTTCTTCCTGAAGACCTGGCGCACGTCATCTTCGCTAATGTGGATTGCAGGTGTGAGGGAGAGGGGGGTTGCTGGAGGTGTGAATGGTTGTGTGGAGAGGTGTTCAGGGCGGGTGTGGGTTGTTTTTTCAAACATGAATAAAATGAAAACTAAAAGAATTTCAAATCACATGAGCCAACATTTTATTCACAATAGAACTGAGAAATTTTACAATTTTATGCACAAAATGAGCTCATTTCAAATTTGATGCCTGCTACAGGTCTCATAATAGTTGGGACGGGGGCATGTTTGCCCTGGTGTAGCATCTCTTCTTCTTTTCAAAACAGTTTGAAGACGTCTGGGCATCGAGGTTATGATTTTCTGGAGTTTTGGTGTTGGAATTTGGTCCCATTCTTGCCTGATATAGGTTTCCAGCTGCTGAAGAGTTCGTGGTCGTCTTTGATGTATTTTTCGTTTAATGATGCACCAAATGTTCTCTGTAGGTGAAAGATCTGGACTGCAGGCAGGCCAATTTAGCACCTGGACTCTTCTACTACAAATCCATGCTGTTGCAATAGCTGCAGTATTTGGTTTTGCATTGTCCTGCTGAAATACACAAGGCCTTCCCTGAAAAAGACGTCGTCTGGAGGGGAGCATATGTTGCTCTAAATACTTTATATACCTTTCAGCATTCATAGTGCCTTCCAAAACATGCAAGCTGCCCATACCGTATGCACTTATTCACCCGTCATACCATCAGAGATGCTGATTTTTGAACTGAATGCTGATGACACACTGGAAGGTCTCCCTCCTCTTTAGCCCGGAGGACACGGCGTCTGTGATTTCCAACAAGAATGTCAAATTTGGACTCCTCTGACCATAGAACACTTTTCCACTTTGAAACAGTCCATTTTAAATGAGCTTTGGGACACGACGGCACTTCTGGACCATGTTCACATATGGTTTGCTTTTTGCATGATAGAGCTTTAGTTGGCATTTGCAGATGGCACGGCAGATTGTGTTTACCAACAGTGGTTTCTGGAAGTATTCCTGGGCCCATTTAGTAATGTCAATGACAGAATCATGCCGATAGGTGATGCAGTGTCGTCTGAGGGCCCGAAGACCATGGGAATCCAACAAAGGTCTTCGACCTTGTCTCTTACGCACAGAGTTTTCTCCAGTTTCTCTGGTACTTTTGATGATGTTATGCACTGTAGATGATGAGATTTGCAAAGCCTTTGCAATCTGATGTTGAGGAATATTGTTTTTAAAGTATTCCACAATCTTTTTACGCACTCTTTCACAGATTGGAGAGCCTCTGCCCATCTTTATTTCTGAGAGACTCTGCCTCTCAAAGACATGCCTTTTATAGCTAATCATGTAACAGACCTGATGTCAATTAACTTAATTAGTTGCTAGATTTCTCCCAGCTGAATTTTCAAAATTTCTGTTTTTTCATCCCTTTGCTGCCCCCAGCCAACTTTTGAGACCCAGCACCATCAAATCTGAAATGAGCTCATTTAGTGGATAAAAGTGTAAAATTTCTCAGTTTAAACATTTGTTATGTTCTCTATGTTCTATTGTGAATAAAATATTGGCTCATGTGAAAGTATTTTTCTGGAATTCGAGTTTGAATCAAAAGGACTGCATACTTTTGATGCCTACGTTACTTCATTAGACTAACAAAAGTATTTTTAAGGGTCAAATCAGGTAGAAACTGTATATTTTTATTTTTTTATTTTTTACTGTAGCATCAGCACTCAAAGTCCTCTAAAAACATTTGAAGAGAGTGTAGATTGCATGTTGTTTGACTGTCGGTGTGAATGACAAAGGAAATAATCCAACGATGCTCATTATTTCTCCTCTGCTTTCTATCTCTTCTCATCCTGTCCTTTCTGGCTGCAGCTATTCAAACCTCATCTTCCTGATTACCTGCTACCTGCTTGAACGGCCCGTCTCCCCCCTCCAGTCTGTCGACGACAGTGAGACATCACTGCTTCAGGAATGGGTGCTGACACCATGCCAGAGAGAGACTGGAGCATTCCTGACAGTACATTGTCCACTCCCCAAACCTCGCTCGGCCGTCTCATCCATACAGCTGACAATGCATGGCCAGTTTAATGGTCATTTTCTCTTGAAGTCAGGTAACATGTTCCCGAGCTCTGCATATATGCCTGTGTTTCTGTGTGTATTTGTGTGTATATCTCCACATTCCAGCCATGTCTTGTGGGTATGTGCTTGTCTAGTGTTTGTGCTAGAGGGCAAAATTGCAAGCCTATTGAACGCTGCTAACACCCACCTGCCTCAGTGTGCATATAATACACAGACACAATCAGCCATTTGTCTGACTGGTTATCAACCACCACCAGCAGTCTGCCCCACGGTGTTATATTAGTCCCCGCGCGCGCAGTCCGGGGATCCAGTGTGTGACAAGCTCTCCATTTGAATGCAGAGGCACAGCGCCTGATTCAAAGCCGCCGTTCCCAACCAAGTGCCTGAGCCACCATGGACTGAACCACAGACAAGTGAAAGCGAGATAATGTCACATGCTTCACAGACAACACAGATGAGTGTCAGAGGCCAGGTCTGTTGTCCTGACATTTACTCTGAGCCTCCCAAAATAGCACTACATTGCCCATACAGGATGTTAAGCTTCTTATATTGTTCTAATATATATATATATATATTCAATTCAATTATTCAATTACATTCAATAAAGTGTAATTGAATAATTAAACTGAATATACACACACACACACAAGGCTAACTAATATTTAATCCTGTACAGATGCATTGTTAACTAAAAGTTTTAAAAAGTATTTTTTGAGAAATATGATTAAAATGATGTACACAGGTTATGAGATCACATTAATCTTCTAGAAAAAGCCGTTTTATTTTACCTGGAGCAGTCCATGTTCACGGTCACAACTAGCCATTTGACTGATACTACAAAAATTATTACTACTACTAATAGAAACCACAAAAATAATAATAACAATATATTTATTCTATAAGATATAACTATATAACTACAATAATGTTCAAAAATTTGGGGTTGAAAAGATATTTTTAAAGAAATTAATATTTGTTATTCAGAAAGTATGTAAATTATGCTGTTATTTGAACTTTCTATTCATCAAGTCCTGAAAAAAATTGTCAAAGTTTCGCCAAAAATATCCCCTAAAAGATCATGTGACTTTGAAAACTGGAGTAATAGCTGGAATTTCAAATTTATCGCATAAATTACATTTTAAAATATATTAAAATTGAAAACAGTTATTTTAAATTGTAAAATAACTGTTTTTGCTAAATAATTTAATCTATTAAATATAGCTTTGGTAAGCATAAGAGACTTCTTTCAAAAACATTTAAAAAAATCTTACTGACCCCAAACATTTCAACAGAAGTGTATAAATAAGCAGTCCTTTACAGGAGTGATAAAACAAACTACAATGACCAACAGGATAAATGCCAGGACAAGCAAAAAAAGCAAACACATTGCAAAAATCATTCAGATTGACTGTTTTTGTCCATTTTGTCCATTAAAATGTACATTAATGGATGTGTGTACTTTGAGATGAAACAGATGAAAAGAAAGAAACAAATAAATAAATAAATGAACTCAGATAGGTGTCAATAGGAAGTCCAACACCATGTCGATAAAAAAGAGCCAGTGAGACATAAACTTTCTGAGTGTGCCTTTAACAGTAAATCTAGCCTTTAATTAGATTACTGCTGACATGGTTGGATTTAGCGTAGTAACAAAAATAGTGAGTAACATGAGCTTTTATTTTTATTTTTTATTTTTGTTAAGTTTAAGCCTATCCATGGGCTTGTCACAGATTTAAAAGGCTTTGATTTTTACAGTATAGTGATATTACCAGATGTTTATAGGATTTTCCAGTCTAATATGTGATTTTGAGCTTAGTCATCCATTTTAAGATTGGGTTTTTTCCCAGGCCATTATGCTTTTAGCAGTACCTAACGAAGTGGAATGTTGAACCATTATGCAGAGGCGTGATTTGATCAGAGGCCTGAATAAGGGATATTTTTGAGGGGGAGTCTGTACTGTAGATCCTCACATCCTCTGGAAAGTGGTATGAAAACAATAAATAACTTATTGATCTTTTTTTCGTAGTAAAGCAAGAGGATCTTAACCAGCAAGAGACCATGAACATAATTGGACCAGCAAGAAACATTCATCTTGATTACATTCAATTTGAACCAATAAGGATTGGGTAAGTACTGGTCATTCATCAAAGTCAGATTGGAGGGACTTAGTAAATGGGAACTAATCTTTTTCTACCTGTGTCATCAGAGAGGTGGGCAGCTGAAATATGTGGACTAGCAAGTACACAACAGCACAACCCGGCAAAACACTGATATTAAAGAGAAAGAAGGAAAGACAGAAGGAACAAAAGATGAGCATGTGAAATATTAGACTAGCTGCTGAAGGTCAGTGTCATTGCCCAGGTTTATTGTCCCGACATACTCATAATTACTCATAATTACATGCGCTATGCTTCTTATAATGTAAATATAAAATAAATTATATCCTGAACTGTGTTTGGATAGTATGTGAAACTTTAATGGTAATTCTACACTAATGTTTATTTGGTATATATTTTTTCCAACATAATGTTGTCACTTTAGTGATCCTAGTTGTATTGGTGTCAATAAATATCACTCTGTTTTGAAATAAAATCTCTGATTCTTTGATGTTTTGTTGGTTATGGCTCCAACGTCACCTTTTACAGAAGAGCAAAATTACTGCTTGAACACAACTGAAAACAGCTCACACCACGATAAAAAAAAAAACATAGAACCCAGTAGAATTAGTGATTCTAGCTGTGTGCCAATTCAGAGGCTGCATCCTTCGAAGGCTGCATTCGAAGACTGAATGTGTCACAGCAGCGTGACGAAGACTGTCCTATTTCAAAAGCTCCTTAAAATGCGTCCTTCGTTTCCTGGGTCTTGGATACAACAAATGGATCCTTCATGGCCCAGCCCCAGACTATGCCAAGATTGGTGAGGACACTGGTGAGGACATTTTTTTTAAAGAGGTCATGGGATACCCATTTTCAAGTTGATATGATTCTTTAGGGTCTTAATGAAAAGTCTATAACATACTTTGGTTAAAATTTCTCAGTGGTAGTGTAAAAAACACCGTTTTTACCCTGTCAAAATCAGCTCTGTTTTCAGCGAGCTGTTTTTTAGTCCATGCCGCTTTAAAAGCTAATGAGCTCTGCTGACCCTGCCCCTCTCTTCCGTGGGGTGACGAGCAGACTGTAAACTTCAGCTGCGAAACTGGCTAATTAGCACATTATTAGGAAAGACGATTTGCAAAGATTCATAAAAAACCCTTATACTCGCTTCTACTGTAGATAAAGCTGGATCACGAATGATTTCCGTGAACATAGACACATTTAGGCAGATCGGGGAAATCCTCATTAATCCTCTGGGTCTTCAGCGGCTCAGATATTGGGAGTAAATGACGACTGCTATATTCATTATTACATCCAACAACAAAACATCTCAATCGCTTAATCGGAGACATTCTTGTCTTCCCTTGCACCAGAGTCGACACAATGGCGGACAGCTCTCAGCTCACTCAGGGTGGGTCTAAGGTAAGACGGCCTTGTCAAGCAACTATCGTGGGAGAGGTCTGTGCAGAACTACGTCATTCTGACAGGAACCTCAGAACAGCCTGATTTGAGAAAGGGGATTTTAAATTAGGGATTTTAAAAAACCACTGGGTGGTTTTTTTATCATTATAGGATGGATGTGTACACACACTTCCAACACACATTTATGTTCAAACAACTTGTAAAGTGAATTTTGCATCCGATGACCCCTTTAAAGAGAGAAAACGCTGATTTATACTTTTAAATGTCTACTTACTCAAATGTCTAACAATACAAATGTAAAAAAAGAATTTAAAGCTATTTCAATACTGAGTAATACCTTACTAAGATGCAATTTTATATATGGTTGATACTTCTTATTATACACATAAATGGACCAAGGCCATCCCATTTAACAACATTCTGTGACCTTTGTAACCTTCGAAGACATGGCCTTTGAAGTCTGTGTCCTTCGAAGGTTGCAGTCCCTAAATTGGGAGCAGCTGAGATGGTATTTAGCGAAACTGAATATAAACGTGCATCTAAATTTACTTACATACTTTTGCACTGTTTTGGTCAACTGCTCTACTGCTCAGTGAAAGCTCATATTTAGTGTTTTATCTGGCACACATCTGGTCTTCCTGATTGCTGCCTTTGACTTTATTTTACTTTTTTGTTGTTGTTGATTTGTGATCATTTCCATGCAATATTACTTAGAACATAAACGTAAAATAATATTTAGAATACTTATAAAACGACAGAGTTACAATCGTATCTTTATTTTTTCCTTCTTTTTAAAGCTTGGAGTACGTTGTGTCCTTAAAAATTTTCAGTTGGCATTTTTTATTCACAGGACCAAACAGACTTGTATTACAATAATAGCTCTATTGGAAAAGTAAATCAAAAATTTTTTCTCTCTTTTTTTTTTTTTAGTTGGATATAGATACAAATATATTCTGCCATTCAGAAAACAGATTTGTGTCTTAGTCTTGTTTACTCTTGGCTAGAGAAGCGTGCTCCGGGAAGACTCAGGGAAGGATTTGAGACTTATCGAATAGTGGCATGAATCCCAAATAAACAATTAATAACAATAGATCAGGAGCAGAGCCATGAAGTTGAGCAGAATCTGCCAACTTAACTCGGAGTTAACTCTACTCAGAAGGAGGCAGGAAGCGAAAAATGACATTGTTGTTTGAGCAGAGATTAATGAGCCTTCATTTAGCAAATGCTCATTAGAGAGAAGGCAGTTCTGCCCCAGAAACTCATGCAACCAAATTTGCAAGACTCCATCAGAAGATATCAGACATTTGGCACGCTGTGCTTTTGCATTCACGCAGTGTTCTGCGCTCGAATCCGCTTAAAGTCTGAACTATGACCAGTGTCAAGCATACTCTATTGTTTCTCACCAGCCAAGTGTATTCGGTCTATCTAAATCCCAGACTAGCTGCTGAGAGGAGACAGGCGATGTGCCCTTTTCTATGATGAATTCTCTGCTTCAGTAGCTTTACCCTGAGCATATGTTGTGTCAGGCTTCTTTTGAATTGATAAACAGCATTGTGTGCATGGACAACAGTCTTTTAACCTGCAATGACTTTGCCCCTACGGATCTGGAATAAAAGATCTCCATAAACAATAGTTTGACTGTCAGTGAGGCTATGGGCATCTCGCAGAACAGTTTGTCTCCATTATTGCCCCTTAATTACTTTCAAACAGCAAGCAAATAATTGCACTGATGAGAACTCTATTTGTCTCTTTTCAAGGCTGACGGCCCAGAAGGCATAATGCATTTATGTGCCTTTTTGTTTGCAAGTCATTTCACCAGCACTCAAGTACTCACATCCAAAGAGAGATAATCCAAAATCCCTTTTGTGAACAGCCATATGTTCTGTTCTGGTGTCCGTAGATATCTCAAACCCTTAAACATACATTGTACGCAGTACCGTACTTCCAAGACAGCCACATCTTAAAAACAGTCTATCCCCTGAAGGAGGAAATGCCTGCATGCAGGTCTGCTTCTTTTAAGCTTCTGAATCTATATCCACCCTCACACCCATATAAATCAACACAGGGAAAAGGCATGTGAAAAAACTTGTGGCGTGCGGTTTTCTATGGCGAACTGAAAATCTTTAAATTGGGCCAAGCTAAAGCTCTCATAACACCCACAATGTTCTTATATTCTCTCTAATTCATTTTTTGACGTGTTTTTAAATGCTCTCCATGCTTCTGGCACAGATGCAATAAGCAAACATTTTATCTGATGAGCCTGTCTGAATAATACTGTTAGCAGTGCTGTTGCTGGTCGGAATTTGGCATCTCAGATTGTTTCTTTTTTTTAACCTCTTTTGTCTTTCATGAACAAATTCTAGCTCCTGACAACATAAGCAAGCCGATGATGTTCCATCGGAGCATCCAGTATGATCAGAGCCCTTTTGAAGTTACAAACGTCTCCTTGTTTACTCATAGTGTTGCATCATTTCTTGTTTACTCTGTGCATTTCAGTGGGCTGTAATTAAAGCTGAAACATCAGAAATATGTCCACCAGTTTTACAGCTTTTTCCTGGGTGAGGTCAGGGAATGGTGTGCTACCCTTTTATCGATAATCTCAAGTCCAACAAATGATCACTGAAAATGAAAACAGTAATGAGGACGTCTAAAAACATCTGTGTGCCTGTAAGCGCCAAAGGAGAGATGGAAGGAGGCTCTGAGTTTAATTAAATAATGAAATGTCTCTAGGCAAGACAATTTACAGGCTAATCGCCTTTTTATTTTCTGATTTCTTGATGATTAGCCGCACTTCAAGCCATGCTTCTGGTTAGACTGGCACATCTTGCTTAATCATAACCGCAGTTATTCAGTCAGAATGCCACGGTACATTTTTATTTCTAAAACAAAAGATTTTGCCCCCTGCAGCTTAAAAGAATTAAATGTGGTGCCTTGTTCCCCCATAAACTGTGCAGCATCTGTGTATATTAGATAATATAAAACTTGATCTGCTGCTTTTATATATATTCTGTCTATAATTTATATAAATAAAGACATGGAAAGTGCATTTTATTTTTTACAGGGGTGTAATGAGATAAATTGTGTTCTTTTTGGATGGTCATGTGATCTCAACATGGCAATGAGTATTTTATACATTTGATTTTAATATATATTTATGTATGTATATAATCTATATTTTGAATTTTATTATTTGTATGTGGTGCTTTTAGATATATTATGTGTATAATTGACATAATTGGTCTATTTGGCTGGTCATGTGATCTCAACATGGCAATGACCATAATTTTTTTAATATTTTATCTATAGATTTTATCATTTCATTTCATTTTAATATACATTTACATCAGTAATATACATTTAATAGCACATTTAATATAGCTTTTATTAGAATATTGATATAATTGGATCACACATATTGTAAACCAACGTAACCACATTTTTCATAAAGGAATGCATCTTAAACTGAATCAGGCCCCTATTTCACATACTTTAACATTTACATGGTTTACATTTGTCATGTTCTAATATTACCATGAACCCCATGAATCTATCACTATAACTAAACGTAGGTAGGTATATCTTTACAAAACACCGATTTTGCTTTGCCCAGCATCCACCACTGTGTATGTCCCATTGTGTTTGCGCGACTGATGTCTCACGGGCATCTCCTTCACATGTCACTGCATTTCCACGCTTGCTCATTAGCTAGCCGGCTACTTGTTAGTGCTCTTGCCTCCTCTCCATGCCATGAAAGGCAGGCCACTAATTGAAAGTGTGTTGTGTGGGAAATGAGCACAGCGCGCTGTGCTGCAACTCTGTGACAGGGCTAAACAAGAGTGGCTCCCCCGTCCCACCCGGAGACAGCACCAATTAAAAGTGAATGAAAGTGGAATGTGAAGAAACCTTCTATCAGAGAGAAGCACTGCTGTGTCATGCTAACGTTCCTGAATGTGGGGGCGGAAAGTACATGCTAGTTGTTTGTTAGCTTGCTGGGTTGCCTGTATATCTTTTTGCCCTTGGGCAGACTTCAGCATTACACTGAACATCAGGTCACAGCAAATGTACAATAAAAAGTATGAATGAAGCACTATAGCTCTGTGATGACCTTAGTGGGTACTGAAATAAACAGGTCGAGATACAATCACAGAATGACTCCACAGTGCCACCTAGTGTGAAGAGAAAACCCAACATTCACAGTGCTCTAGCTTTGCTGTAATTAGTTAACCCCAGTGATTTATTTCACAACATGCTACTTTAATAATATTCAGTTATAATCAAACATGCAGGCCACTATGTTTAGATGAAATTGCATTTATGTATGCATTGTGATTAAGTGATAGCTATTTATTTCTGATACCAAAATATTTATTTATTTATGGAAATGGACCAATAATGAAGTAAAATCTAACAAAATCTGTAAATTTGTATGTTTAATAATGAAGACATTTACACTCATACAAGGTGTTGTACAGAATACATAAAACAGTACATAATAGTCAATAATTGATTTTATTAGATTTAATTTCTAAATTAAAACTGTTTTAGTACTAAAATAATACAATTTTTTTTGAGAATTCTGTGTATAATTTATATAAATGAAGTCATTTTAAGTCATGATCTCGACATAGCGATGCTATAAATAATGTTTAAAAATTAGATAATATTTAAAATAATATTTAAAAATTATAGAAAGTTGATAGATAGATAGATAGATAGATAGATAATAAAGCCTTTAATCAATAAAAACTTATTTTTCTAATAAAACTATTATTTAAACAAATAAGTTGTGATCTTAACAACAACTATAAATAATATTTAAAACATCTATATAGCAGTTAATAAAAATTAAAAATAATTGGATCTCATGTGTTGTAAAAAAAAATATTAGCAAACTTTTCTACTAATAAAACCTATTTATTTAAATACTTTATTATTACATTTTTTAGGTGTTTTTATACACTAATACAATGTTCTGACAGGAAATTTAAAATAAACTTGTGTGAGCATTTTCTGATTCGGCACAAAAGCCGTTTTCCCTAAGCATTTAAATTCTCGTTTGATTGACAGTTTAAACTATACATTCCAGCTCTATGTTTGAAAGCTGTGCTAAGCAAGAGCCTCAGAGATTACACATCATCATCATCAGCCACAACTGTTCTTAATTAGTGTGAAACCCATTATCCTCCAATGACAGGATCTTTAATTAGATCTACTCTGTTTCGTAGAAACAACTACCACCTGTATGGGACGGCACACCACACCAGCCTAGAGTCGCAGAGGTTTGCTACAGCTACTCTGAAGCCAATCAGCACTTCACAAACGCCACCAGATGTTTCAACTTCCTGAGGCATAAATATTCTGGAGGTTCAGTTCATTGTGCACTTTGCCTGTAGGTTACCTAGCAACCCAACAACTCCATATTCTTCCATTCTGCGTCCATAACCTGATCTGTCTTCTTATGCAGAACAGAGTCACATGTGCAACACATCAGTGATGTCAAATGAGAACAACCAGTCCAACAATTAACTTCTGTGTAAACATGACATTTATTGCTTACTCAGATAACACCACTTATATGAAAACCAGAGAGCCAAACCCATTGCATAACTCTATACTAGGTCCGCAGATACAAGGTAGCCTACTGTGTATGTTTCATCCAGTGACGTGTTTGTTTATTTCAAGTATGAGCTAGCAGACAGATGTTGGTGAGTAGTCTAACCCTCAATACCGGGGGTTCTTACAGTGCTTAATGTAATTGTTGTAATTACAAACAGTGCAATATGATACAAGTTGTGAACTTGTGATCCCAGCTTAATACATAAGTGATATTGTTTCAATACAATTAGCAGTAATTAGTGACAATCTAGCACCGCATAAGAGCCTCATTACAGCTGCAGATCTGATAAACTAGCCTGAGCCGCAGATGCGTTTTCACTCACTTTTCACTGCCGCCATCTTGTGGTCGAGAGCTGTAATTAGTATAGAGTTTTTTTGTTTTGTTTTGTTTTGTTTTTTTTCATAAAAAAAATTAGGATTAACAACAGGTCAATTAAAAGTACAGCGCATATGTTTAAATTAGCGTTATGCTCTTCAAGGTAGGCTAATTAGCCTAGTTCTTCTTCTTGTTTTTTTTTTTCTGCGTAATGATCTATGAACATAACAGAGGTAGCCTAAATGTAACATCAGGTGACATTCACAACCTGTTTTATCGACGACTTTCTGAGGTTAACACTGATTGGGCGATTACATGAGAGATTTCAGTAAGTTATACTGTATTTTTTTAACATAAATGTTTATGATTATTAGACTATTTTCGTGAAACAAGTAAAGAGGAAAAGATTGATGCACAGCTACAGCCGTTGTAGTAATGAGTCAGGTAGGCCAGCGATCTGTAATATCACATTATAAAGCTAAAAAAAAGACATTTACTGTTTGGATTTTGTATTACAATTGGCGTAATTTGAAAGTTGACAAACTAGTCCTTTTTTTGTGCGCTTCTACATTATAATACAACTGGGCATTGCGATTTACGACTTAAAATGATCATGTATATAGCTTAGATGGAATTTATACACACATTACGTGTGCTGTGTGTGTGTGTGGGTGTATATATATATATATATATATATATATATATACACATACACACACACACACCCCACATAATGTTTATAAATTAATATAGATAGATAGATATAGATCTTCTGGTGAATGGTTGAATGGCTAAGACAAGTGATTGTGTAATATCTTAAGACTGTTTGTATTGCTTGCAGCTGCAGCCATTATTCAGAGAGAAAGAAAATGCCAGTTAATAAGCGTCGTTGGGTGTAAAGACCATGGATTACCTTTGGTTTACTGAGGGCCCGCTGACAGAGTTTGCTTGAGGGTGTACCTGAACTCTGTGAAACAGACAGATTTGATTATGAATTCATTTGCATGTTCTCTGGGCCGGCCCCTTCTTCCATTTCAGTGAAGAAAATGTGAGGGACCACAAGGGAATCCAGCATTTCTCTGTTTCAGTGGACTGTGAAAACCACAGAGCTACTTGTTCCAAAACGGAGATCCCATCTAATGTTAGGCTGTGTGACTGGGCAGTGTCCCATTCGAAATGAAGCATATCGGCTGATGAATAAAGAAACAGGTCATGTTTATTTTGTATATCAAGTATAACTGCAAAAATAAATAAAACAGAAAATAGGCCCCTTTTTACATCTGTTTTACATACAATTGAGCCTCAAGACTACAAAGTGAGTAATTCGGTGAAGATTCTTGGCCAACTGTTTTTGTTTCTTGCCACAGAGCTCATGAAGTATCTGATTTCTAATACGCTGTTCTTTACCCCCAGTCATTTGTATATGCGAGTTTTCATACCGAATATATATCATCAGCGCCGAAGCCCCTTTGCCACACCTCCTCTCTCTGTTTATTTAAATACGTTTTTATGAGAGCTCAGTCCTTCTGTGTCTCCCAAAGAACGTGACCCTTTGACCTGCATCTGTGCATTGCAGTGCCATTTTTAATATCCTGACTGCTGATCAGAGCTGAAGGCCGGCCTGCCCGCGTGACGTGTGCTGGTTCATGTCATAATTTATTACACGCTATTTTTCTTACAAAGCCAAGTTTACTGCAGCTGCCAGAGTGGTAACTGGCAAAGCTTAAGAGTACTATCTAGAGGATTGTTTTGCATATATTACAGGGTTAAGTGCAAACCAATCTGGTTTATACAAACACAGCAATCCAAACAACGAATACATTGAAGCTGATGAGTACCACACCACTCGGGCCGTCTCCCTCGCTCGTAGATCGTTTGAGGCTGATTAGTTGTATAAAACACAGCACTGACTTTGATTACATTACATATCGTTATGTGTGGACGATTCGTGCGCTGCAGATAGACGGAAAGAGTCCCAGGGAAAGGCTTCGAGACACAAGGTCAGTTCAACAATATGCATTTGATTGCATTTATCCAGGAAAAAACAGCGGTGTACACTCGGTAACCTATATGCTTTTCTTTTTCGTTAGGTTCCTGTAATGAATATCCCCTATATGTGCAACTGAGTCGTTAGTGTCCGTCCTAACACCGGATAATGCAAGTTCTTCCATGTCACATGTTTGGAATTTGTTATGGGTAAAGTAGTTCAGAAGGGTTCAAAATACAATCTCAAAAGTCGGAATGAAATTGTCTTGGCATTTTAAATGGAACACCTCCGTATGTCACTGAAAATAATCTTCCATATGCTCCTATATCCTCCAGTGGACAATGAAAGGGGAAGTATTTATGGTTAAAGGCCCGCTCGAAGTGAGAGCACCAGATAGCCTTTCGATGCAGAGCTCCACGGTCTGCGCTGATTTCCCACAAACCCGTCAGCTAAAGTTACAGATGCAAAAGACAGAATCCAGCTTATATCATGTGTGTTTTCACTCACAGATTCCACATTCAGTCAAAGTATCCGTTAATTCCACAAGCAATGCACTCTCTTATTACTGTTGCAGTGAAATATGTGTGCTCTCTCCTTCAACAGGGCACAACAGGGCTAAAAGCCCCCTGGGGTAAAAGGCACTTAGGTTTTATTTTCACACACAACACTAAATAACAACAAACACCAGCAGTGTGTTGGTGTTTGCTGTTATGTAGTATTATGGGAGAAAATAAAATAACAGGTTGCCACTTACTGTGCACTGCAAAATTATGATGTATGAGGTTGCATCCATTTAGAAAAAAAAGAAAAATATTTTTAACATTTTTTAAACATTTTTAAAATATTGCAGATTTGAGAATCCCTGAAATTATCAAACCAAATCTCATGAGAAAACATAACTATTTTACATTTTGGTGAATTAGTGGTTAATTCATACAATTTAAATTTGTACAAAAAAATACAATTTTTAGATTAAAATAAAATAAAATGAATGAATGAAAAGCATACAGTAATAATCTGTGGGCCATAATAGGTTGTATGAACACATACAAATAATATGCCAATTCTAGATAAACTTGCAGATAAACTTGATCAACTAAGTGTACTCAACTGTGCTATTTTGGGACGCCATGAATATGAACTAAAATGCACTTTTAACATATCTCTGTAGGCTATTTAAAAAACGTATTTAGTTACCACTTGTAGTACACTTGAGTGTACTAGTGTATGAAAAATGGGTTCAAGTGTACTACAAGTAGTAGTGTTTATGATTTTCAGTTTTCTTAAATGTAATTCATGTTCCTTTGTGTTATTTTGGTTGAAGGCCTAAAACACTCACACAAAACGGGGGTAAATGCAGAATACCTGTATAAATTGTTTTCTCAAGTTTTCCATTAGGGGGAGTAAATTACAGTGTTAAGGATGTACAAAAATTGGCCCCCATTGGAGATTAATTTGTGAAATATACTTGTACTAACTTTATAGCTCCAAGATGTTCATTGTTACTTTACTAAGATCAGAATACAGGCATTCTTATAAAATATTTAGTGGTTTTAGAGGTTATAAGTCGCTAAATTTGATTAAATAAACAGAAACATTTTCTTCCATTTGCTTAAATGCTTCTTAAAAATATATTATTTGCACAAAAATATATTACAATTATTTTGACAAATTAAAAGCCCCTTCAAACGGATTTTGGTCTATGCTGCATCTCTTACCATTTTAATATACACCAGTTATGGTGCTATATCAATATTCAAAAAGAAATGCATGAGTTTGTCATTTGATTGTATTTTGGGACCAGAAAAAAAGTCCCAGTGTGCCTTATGTGGGTGTCACACAACAACCCCCAATTCCTAGCTCCATGTGCTCCGCTCAGACAGAAATTAAGACAAACTATTAATTTCTGTCGCGAGAAAAATACTGTACACTGACATTGATTCCGTGCCAAGGGTCCACGCTCTGCACGGGAACAGAGAGTCTCTCACGGCCGACATCTGCGCGGGCCGCGCGGCTGTTCGCTTTGTCATGTTGTTGGCGCAGCGCTGTCACTCTGAGAGAAACAGCGTGACCATGTTGATTAAGGTAACCTTTTGGGCAGAGAGTGGAAATATGCTGTCAGCTCATTACAAAAATACATAAGCTCTCACATTCAATTACTCACTTAGCAACGGAAGATTAGTTTTCTGGAGCTGCCAACACCGTTGCCTTCGCGGGGTCAAGAGAGTGAGACTGTAATCAGAGCAGTTTGAGAACCGCCAGTGAATCGCTTTCTCTTTCACTCCCTCTCTCGTATCCTCGGATTCCTCCTGCAGCCCGCTCTCCTGACCCTCCCGCTCGAGTCAACCCATAACGCTGATAAATATTTACTCTAGTGCAGTTCTTTTTTCCCCCTTGGGTCTTAAGTGAATTTCATAGTTCATAAAACATCACACGGGTTCTTTAATGAGAGCTTCCCGCTTCTGCTACAGGGCCCTCGCGAGTCTCAGATTATGTGTGTTAAATTCAAGGCAGAGAAGTGTAAAGCCATCCGCACCGAATCCCACCCACCGACTCACTTTGACTCGTTGTTAAACACAAAAAACGAGTGCGCGCATGCATACATTCGGTTCTAAAGCTGCAGTCAAATACGGCGAAATGTCGCGGGCGAAATCCAGTTCAGGCGTTTAGCGTGAGGATGAAGAAGTCCACCACGGTCATGCTCAAGTTGGTCACTCGATTTTATTTGGTTTTAAAGTGACTTAACTGTCAGAGGTGCTTTGTACATCTCTATGCTATTGATAGTAGTCTTTAGTCATGGTTGCATATTTAATTTTGACAGGAATGAAAACGAGGCTGTGAGGGGTAGAAGTGCAGTGCTTTCAATGGATTGTAATTTAACAACATACCGATTGCTAAACTGACAAAAGGTCTTTCTGAAAAAAGTACACAAAAACTCTATAAAAAGTTGAAGGCTTTGAAAGTTGTGAAAACTTTATACAGTGCCTGACATTGTAGGCTCACTCACAGCCTCTTTTTTATTCACATAAAATTCAATATGGTGTCTAACCTGACTAAGAGCTATGTACAATGGACTTGGACAGTTTTTGCATGTAAATTTCATTAATGTGACTGCACCTTTATACTAAGTGGATGTCCTCCTGCTTTTATCTGTAGTCTTTGCATTCGCTTGTATACATATGTGTATTTACAACATAAAATGTTTATTGATGCAACAGAGAAAGAGAAAAAAATAAAGTAAGTTCACTAAATCAGTGGATGTGAGTGGAACCCCTCCCTGGGCCATGAATCACGCAGAGGCCCTGGCGTGAGACGCCCGCCACCCACCACTCCTCTGCTGCTCCCAAGCCTCCTTTTTCGAATACGGATCAAATCTGTTAATGCCTGACATTGGCTGTAAACCAGCTGTCCATCAGCGGCCACGGGGCAGATTTGTTATGACTGAAGGGATTCTGGGTAGGGCTGCCAAAAGAGGTCTATCCTTCTCTCGTGGCGCTGGTGCTTTGATTGCATGTTTAACCTAAGATATGTTTTGTGGAAAGTACGGTGCATGGTGGATATCGTCTGTCAGGGAATTAATTGGGGAAAATAGCAGGACTTGGGGGAGGGAGCACGGACACTATCTCTGCCTCCTGGTGTTTTGTTTCATTGTAGTCGTTCACTGTAAATTCACTATTTGTAATTGGCATCAGATGACAATCATCACCGGGCTTCTTTAATCATAGGCTAATTATGGTGCGCAGAATACCTGGGTAGTTTGTGTTTCAAAAACGAATGATTTTTTATTAGATAAAGCTGCTGTTGTGCAGCTAACATATCACAGTTTAGTTTGGAATAAAATAGAGCAGGGGCCTGCATGGGAACCCCTGGGAGCCGCAAGGGGGGCTGTGGAAAATTTGATGGAATTTCACAAAATGTTTTTTTTTTAGGGCTGTCATAGTTAGAATGTCAACTTCATAGAATGTAACATTTCATGCAATGATACTTTTTGACATATTTAATATTTTTTACCATTGATTCCACTTTCTAATGATTGTCCAAGATCATGAGATTAATTGGGATGATTATTTTTTGTATCCATTTACAGACCTATTTATTATTAATTAATAATTTGCAAATATTTTGTCATTGTTTCACCAATGTAGGCCTACATGTAAGTTTTGCATCCACTAGAGGGCAGCTCGGGACTCCTGAGCGTTCTGAATCTGAAAAGTCCAGTTTAAATGTGTTCATAATTATGCTAGGTCTTTGAGATGTGTTGATTGAATGTTTTGAATCTTACCCCACTGAACCTTAAATCAATGCTTTCTTTCATTGAAATGTTGATA
Organism: Tor tambroides; assembly: GCA_021397915.2. Lineage (NCBI taxonomy): Eukaryota > Metazoa > Chordata > Actinopteri > Cypriniformes > Cyprinidae > Tor > Tor tambroides. The sequence goes on along the minus strand of JAFVLL020021142.1, from coordinate 17,434 downwards.
CATGATCTGCAATATTAGGTATTATTTTCATTGCACATTTTATTTGTTTTGCAGATCTTGTGGAACTAATCTTCTGGTTTTTAATACCCTCTGCATGTAAGATAACAAATTGCTTTTGATAGATAACATATTGCTTTTCTTGGTTTTATTATAGGACTGTCTCTGGGAAAAGCACACGGGGCTCGAAAAGTTAGCAAACGCTCGTAGAGCAGTTCATTTGTCACGGTAATGTAAATCTGTCATTGTGATTTATTGATAATTCATTTGTTGTGAAAATGCTTTGCTTTAAATCTTTGTTTGCGCTTCATCTATCAGAGTGTCGTACATCATTGTGCCTTTGGGTTTTCTGCTAAATTCATGTTTCCTCATGTTATTTCAAACAGTTCTTGATATACTTGTTTAAATTCCTTGCGGCTTGAAAACTAAAGATAGAAAATTATATATCCCTTGTATTCAAGGCACATATTCTTATGTTTTATTATATACAGGAATTGTCCTCTGAAACTGCCATTCTTTTCAGATGTAAAATGATATGCGCTATGTAATTTTCTGGCCAGAAAGAACGACTCTAAGAAATCATTTCTTCAATCATTTGTCCTCAACGTGTTCAATATGTTTACACTGTACTGGGACAGACCTCTTTAATAATATAATATCCCAAACAGCATGTTTGGTTTTGCTTTATTTTATTTTGTCACGTCGCCGAAAATGACATTTTAAGCCCAAGCTTAGCTTTTCATTTTCAGTCATGATCTATCATCCAGAATCCGAGCTGCCCGTGTTGTTGATACAGCAAATAATTCTGATTTATCTCTTGTAAACGCCTGCGATTTCCCCTGTCGTGGACGAGCAGAGCGCTTGAATCATTCCGCCATTAATCCCCACATTGTTTTATTTACTTTCAGCTCTCACCAACTGGAAGGCAAAGGGCGCATTATGAGGTCACAAAACAACGACTTCCCTGTTGGGTCTCAGCAACAGCCTGTCATTTGTGGCGTGCTTTTGAGGGAGTGAATTGCCCCGAAGGTTGCGGAATAACACGCATGCTAATCTGAGCGTCCTTGCGAGTGCATTAAAGGTCTTAAACTATCTGGAGAGTGTCATAGGCCGTGTGTTCCCGGTGTGCTGCGAACCTGCCCTACGCCTGTTCAGTGTGGACTTACACTCCTGCCATTCCCCGGGGGCCGTTTTGAACCAGAGCCAAAAGTTTCGCAGCGGGTCAAAAGTGTGCACTCCTCCTCCCACTAACTCACAGGCGGGTGCCCTGCTCACCCCACACCAGAGGCAGACCCTGCTGGAGGACTGAGGTTAGCGCACACCGCTAATCAGCACTGAAGCCAGGGCAGTGCCGTATGATGGGCCCTTCCTGATTTCGAGCGCGGTTCCCCAGAGCACGGCCGTACAAATGAATGTACACACACACACACACATGCATACATTCTCCATAGATACAGCTCATTCATATTGCTCGTGTTTGTTTGCTTTGGCAGGACGCGTCAGGGAAAACGTTATGCCTTCTCTAAAGAGCTGAACCTTGAGGGCCCCAAGAACATAAAGATGTGATCTGAGCCCTGTAAAACTGAAGAAAATTTGGCTTTAGTGTACAATTACCTGATTTACCTCAGAGAGATAAGTGTCTGCTGCTAGTTGGCGGTCCTGACCTGGGGTCCCCCTTGCTTTTCAGCGGCCGTGTGGTTTCGGTGAGGAGGGACGCTAACCGAATGCAGTTGGTAGCAAGCGTGCTGGAATGAATGTGGTGACAGGGCTAGTAATTACCCACAGAATGAAGGGCCGCAATTGCTAAAGCCTATTCAGGTGCTAAGCTCACTATATAAAAAATATTTGGAGAAGTGTGCTTGTTTTTTTAACTTGTCATTTTAAAAACATAATGTCGCATTGTAGGGCTTTTTAGGGTTTCGCAGAGTACAAACCACATGCCATCCCACTGAAATATGGTAATGATACAGGAAAATGTTTATGACGGTAAAAATATGTATTATTTGTCTTTCTTTCGTTCCTTCCTGTGTTAGGAGGCCATTTTATATGTTTCTCGAAACGCACCACAGAGGATGGCCAACACCCGTTTCTATCTTTAGATGGGGGAATCCACCCAAAGCTGTCACTCATGTGGTCAAATCTCGAAGAAAAAAAGGTAAGTGAGAGCACACAGTCTAATTCAATTAATACCTAAGTTTATACGGAATTTTCGTTTTCTAAATGAAAGCGTCACAATTTTTTAAGATCAAAAAATGTACTGATTTTAATTATGTAAGAGGGAAAATGTAGGGGAGACGTAAAGCATATGTACAACTGCAAATATGCAGCATTTCTTAGAAAACAAGCACAAGACTAAAGATTTATCTGCTTCTGGACTTGACTCGCTGCTTAATTTTTCTTGGACTCCACCTATGTTTTTCCAAGTGCCGGGAACTATGCATAAAAAGGTCAAAAAAATAATGGTTTGAAAAAAACTGTGTATTAAATTTTTGTAATACTAAATTACAGCCTAAAAAAGGGGAAAATACGAAAAGCAGAGATTAATGGACTCAGTCCTGTGCTTTGTATATCTCACTGGCACTCGGTGAAGAAACACTTTATAAATCACACTAGACATGTGAAGGATTATTAGTGCAACATGCTTTGTTTCTTGGTTTGTGTTATTGCCAAATCTTCAAGTACCTGCACTACCCTACTTTAATCTGTTTTTAAAAAGCCACCGAAGACGTTTAATAGTATTATTTTTTCAGTGTGGTTTTAGAATGGTGTGCTGTTGTAAAAAAAAAAAAAAAGAAAGAGGAGGAAAAACTGGAGACTGAATGTACACAGAGAGGCAGACTGTGATTTAAAATCACTCCACTAACTATTTACTGTGAAGGAATAACAAATTGTTAAGAAACTACCAGTGTCTTCGATGGCTGCAGTGTTTAGTAAAAAACATCTCACTTAATCAGCTTCATGTCTGGAAAAACACGCTGGCCTGAGTCAATATACTTACAGACTGGGTATGGATGTTTATTTTCGATGATAAATAGCCCAAATGCATAAGCACATAAACACAAATAAATATTCGGCTCGCACTGTTGCCCTTCAAGACTCCAGATCTGTTTCATCAAGACAAAATTTTCAATATAACCAAAAAAAGAGTGCTCTTACAGGCAAGACACTGGCATGTTGCCAGCCTCACAAATCATATTTAAGTAGCTTATACCTTTAAAAGAGACTAAGCTGTAATTATTCATTTAAATATGTATGCAGTATACCTGTCCATTCCTCACACACAGGAAAACGCGCACATCTGTATTTGTAGTTTTCATTTAATTCCTCTTGCACACCCTCATGTAGATAGATGTTATGCCCATTAGCAGGAGAAATGCTTGTTCAGTTAATGAATTTTGACTTCTCTATTTCATGGAAATCATTAGCTTGTTTTCGGGGCAGAAAAATACATTTTAATAGTGCCAATAATTATAATAAGAAAAATTTATATTGTTATATTATTGTTATTACTATCATTATTATTAAAACATAAAAAGGCACTGACAACATTTTTACATTTTTGGTTAAAAATGAAAGTGACTTTGGAAAAAAAGAATTTATCTCGATATTAAATTGTAAAAAGCAAGTGCTATTGGACAGAAGTGTGAGACATTTGGGTAAAATAATGGACCCTAATTCCGCCACTTAGCTAAACTTGGCTTAAATTAAAAATTATCTATTTACAAATGGCAGACATAGGTTATTGTAAACATTTTATCAACTTGTTGAAGCTACAATTTAACGTTATCACACTGCCACAGTTGTAATTCCGGGTTACTTCAGTTGCCTTCGGTGTGATTAAATGGCTCAAAGGAAAAGAAAGAAAAAAATTGTGTGTGTGTGTGTGTATATGTGTATATATATATTATATATATATATATATATATATATATATATATATGCACATACACACACAGGCATACTGAGTGCTACACATAGGCTAGTGGAAGTGTGAGCATATTGACAACACAACACTGACTAAAGGCAATGTCGAAATTTCGTGAAACAATGTTACTTTTAATCATTCGTATTTAGAATATAAAACAAACTATTATGCTGGCTTAATTTATTAATTTAATTCACCACATTTTATTATCGGCAAATAATTATCGTTGAACACCAGGGACAATAACAACAGCTAATGTGGCCAATGATTTTTTTTTTCTCAGATATGTCGCGTTTGATATAGCTATTTTACTTTTCAACATTTTTTTTTCGGCACAGTTAGCCTACATAAATAGGGATAGACATAGCTTACGTGTGAATTATTTATATACATATACATATCCAAGAGGGATATTCTTAAAAAAAAAAAGTGGTTCTGTTTGGTTAATTAAAAAGAACAGTTGGGTTTCGTGCTTTTTACACCGTTAAATACTACTTCGTGTCAATCCTCTGATGATTATTAGATCAGCATGGCCTGGTGTGACCTAACTGGTCAATTATGACATTCATCAGCTCTATTTTTTTTATTTATATATATATATATATATATTTATTTTAAACTTAATAGAAGAGATAAAAAAGAGACATCCTCTGACATTTTCATGTGAAGCTAAATTTTCTAATAAAATTGTTCCCAATCAATGTGTCATCTATTAAATGGTAAATTATAGTCAGACAATATATTGTATTCTATAGAATAGGCCTAAAGAGACAATTAGCTCGAACTATCTCGAGTTCACAAATTATGAGATATCTCTACATACTATGAAAATTTAATTACGGTATTCTACACAACTAAATTACAAATTTCCTCGGTTCAACAAATGCTGATAACCATCAAATTCTAAGAGGACTCGACGAATTGAAATGCTCTTACAGAATAGTTGCAATATTTTAAATAAATACGAAAAATCGAACATTTTAGATATTACTTTAATATTTGCTTATGTGTTCTTTTTTGTTCTCAGGCGGCATAAAACGTTGATTTAATCAATGTCAAAATTTATCGTCCTGCCATTGTACATGTCTTCAGTAACAGCCCACTCCAGAACATCTTATTTAGGTATATCTTAATACGACAAGACTTAAAAAAAAAAAAAAAAAACTTTTTCTGTATATCAGGTAATATTACTATGGCCAGAATCCAAGTTATTTTGTCTGTGTAAATTTAAATTAATATAAATAACAATATCATTGTTAAAGGTAACATTTACTATACATCTGTGCAACAGCATGACAACACATTTTCACTCCTACTCACATGGTACTTTACAATATGAACATAATGTCCGAATCATATTTGTGCAAGATTTTCCGGTCTCATATTCTATATATCAGCTGTCAGAATCCACGTCACTTTTGCCCTCCTCGATTTTCTCTGTGGTTGTTTTCGTGGATTTGGTCCATTTCTGTGAGTTTTCTGATTCCTCTGACGACGACCTTTTCTGTCTTCTCCATTTTGCTCGTCTGTTTTTGAACCAAACCTAAGCAAAGAAAAATGGTAAAATGCTTAATTTCAATTGGAGGGGGGACACATCACGTGAATGGTCGAGTTGAGTTTTTGTGCAGTGTGCTAATTATTCATTGACTTATAGGTTTTGAGAAATCTCTGTCAGTAATTTTCTGTTGAGGTTCGTCTCGCGCAGTCCAAATTGTACTTTGGCGCCAGACACCGTGACCTACTCGTCAGATATCTTAAATAGCTACGTTATAGACAGCACACTTAATGATCTTGCAATATGTACATCTAGAATAAAGTGATAAATAATGACAGTGCCAACACTGATTTAATGGAAGGCGAACTGTTGCTATTGTTAACTCCAAGGGAACACGACTTCTAAGCGCATTCTGACTAAGGTTAAATATAACTTTTGTAGTTGCTAAAAAAAAATTTTTACGTAGCCTATATGTATTTATTTATATGCAAGCAATTTATTTATACTTATAACTTGTCACAATTTTCTGAAATTTCTACTGTTAGTCAAAGTTATTTATTTTTAAGAAATGCATCACATAGAATTTCAGTGGATTTATTTTTTTAACATTGATGCATCTTCCTAAAATACCATTTGTATAAACTGAGTGGCCTTCGATAAATAATTTGTTCACCAAAAAATGGAATGAAATGTCTACATGCAAACGTCTTAGGCCACTCTAAATAATTAACATAGTAATGGCAATAGCACGGTGGAATTATAGGCAGCTTCAAAAAAAATAATTATAGGTTAAGTAGGCCTACACGTATTGCATTATTACTAGGAACTTCAGCCATCTTTTTGTAAATATAAAAAAAACATGTACTCTGTCATTTACAGTGTGATTGATAAATTGATTTCACTCACCTCTACTTTCTCTTCGCGTAGGTGCACCTTTCGTGCCAGTTGTTCTCGTGTGCCAACATCAGGGTATTTGGTTTCTTGGAAAAGGTTCTCCAGTGCCTCCAGTTGCTCGTCGGTGAAAATGGTTCGGTGTCGTCTCTTGCGCCGACAGTGTAACTGGTTGAGTAGCTGTAGTTCGGTTCTGGATAAGGTCCCCACGTTCATGTACGACATCATCTGATGTGGGACTGGAGAAATAAGTACTGAACCGGCGCTGTCGTAGCCTGAAAATCAAATTAGTGTATTTGTGTACACTGCATAAATATTTCAAATGCAACGGACTCGTATAAAACTGCATTTTTATTTATTTTTTATTTATTTTTTTCTGAGAAGCTAGTGGCTCTTAGGTTCTTCAAAGAGTCTTCTTATCAGTAATCATTTTGGGGTGTGTTGTGTTTTTGTAATGCTATTAAGTTTTTTTTTGTTTTGTTTTGTTTTTTGTAAATGTTACATTATAGGTTCGTCAGACTTTTGTGCTGGTTTGATGCCTTTCTAATTAACATTAATATATATATATATATATATATATATATATATATATTGGTTAATTAGAAAGGCATCAAACCAGCACAAAAGTCTGACGAACCTATAATGTAACATTTACAAAAAAAAAAAAAAAAAAAAAAAAAAAAAACTCTTCTAAATTAACCTTAAAATGACATCAGGCTGTAAAACCCAGTTTGGTTGTAGGCCTAATTGGAACTTTTATTTTTAAGTTGTGCTCCAAAAAAGGAATGGAACAAAGTTCACCATTTACTAACAGAATACTGAAACATTCACCACAATAATTAGTATATGCAATTATACATATATCAACCATACAAAAAATAAATAAAAGTAACATACCTGTAGGAATACACGGGCACTGTTGCGAGCCGAGAGTTGGTATTGCGCCACAGCAAGCTGGTCCAGTCGGCCCCTGGACATGAAATTGTCCATAGTAGTAGTTGTTGTAGCCTATCCTGGTTCCATTTACCGACTGTAAGTTAGGAGCTGGAGGTCCGGTGTGTGAATACAGTCCATTAAAATCGCCAGCTGCTGTGTACAAGGATTCCGTCAAGTTGGAGAACACAACCGGAGCATTCCGATGGAGCAGAACCGAGTCCTTGCAGCTGGGTCTCCCGGCCAAGATGCTGTCGATACTAAACATCTCAGCGGGCATCACAAGCGAAAAGATGTTTGAGACTTTGTGCCAACAGTACTTAAATATTCTTGTAGTCCTTTTAAAAATCACAGGTTTCCCTCATAGTCGCAAAAAAAAAGCGAATTCTCAAAGCGTTTTTCCCTTTGGAAAGAGTGAACGAGCGCAACAGATTCAGTGAGTCGTTTGTGGCTGAGCTGAACCTCCTGCTCAGTTTTATACCCCGCTGACGTCATTGAAGGATTTGTGAATGACTTCTCCAATAAGAGATTGGCTGGGCTTAGGGTTAGCACACAATAGCGTGAAAACCGCCGATCTGTGTATTGAGAATTAATTTGATTAAGTTATTTGCTGACTTTTGAAACAAATAATTTCCAGCCTGCATTTTTAAACAGCTGTCCGCATGGGTCAATCAGATTAATTCTGTCAACAAAGACACTTATAATTTGGTTGTAAATTAATGTGTATTTTTATTTCCTCTTTTTTAAAGGAAAATAGGGTTTTTTACATATAATAAGCTGTAAAGTAGCCTACTTTATGCGTAAAATTCGTCTGTGTGGATGAGTGGAGCAACGACTTCATCGCTTCTCCAAACTCAGATTTGGAGTTCAAGCAGGTGAGCTTCGTTCTTATTTTGATTTTTTAAATGTAGCCTATTATAACAACTAGCCCTCAAATCACCAGGCACTTCTATCAAACAATTTGTTTTTCAATCTGTAAATCCGGGAGGTGTAGCCTGTAACACGGAGTCGGTTAAACCAATTTGTAACCGATTAGAAATTATCTGGGGGTGAAATAATGTGTCTGTCACCCTCCTGAGGTGACATAAGTAGTCGTAAGTCTCTGTGTGAAAATATAAATGATTTGAAGGAGAAAAAAATTGAGATAAGAGAGTATAATTTGTCTAGTTTATATTCTGTGTCCAATCTAGTTGTCTAATTTATAATTTGATTTGCGATCATTTTAAAAGGTGTTAAATGACAGGTAGCCTATCATCTGAATAAGCAGGTTCTGATAGCCTAAAAAAGCTCGGGTATCTATGTTCAAATATAAAAACATATGTATGAGCGGAGCGAGTAACACTTTCTAATATATTTATTGGACTCACAAATATATACAAAAAGGTACAGTACATTAGGCTATATATGACAACTGTGAGAATGACTATAACACACTGTCGACACTGTTATTATATAGTCAAATACTTTAATTCATTTGTTTCCTATGTTAATCTTTTGAATTTAATTGTTTAAAATTGACCATTTAAAGTGAAAATGTGATTGCCTCAATGAAATGCACAAAATAATACATGTCTGTGTTTATTCTATAGGCCTATATTTGTAGCCTACTCGAAATTAAATGACAGTTTATTGAAACGGTTTCTGAACTACATCTATTTGTAGCAGATGAATATAACGGTATTATAGCCTATCAAAGTTTGAGACACGTAATTCAAAACCACTGAGTTGCAGACGTTGAAACAAAATATTACTGCACTCCCTGAGGCCTCGTCTATATATTTTCCTATTTATTTCTCTTTCAAATGAGGCACTAAATAACATGGTGCAAAACCCCTGAACTGATGTCCACAGATTCCGCTGCATTATCAAGGACTATAGCCTATCTTAAATTGCTTAATAGTGCATGTTATTTGCAGAACGGTCGGTCTGACACGACTGTCGCGCTCTGTCCGCGGGAGATAATGCTGAGCAGATTAGCGTGTTTACTCCATCACATGCGGATTCCCGGTAGGGAGGAAATCGCGCGTGTTAACTTACAACACCTCCAATAAGCACGCGCTCAATGAACATATGACCCTCGCTGTGATAAGATAATGACCATTAGCGGCCCTATTCTCCAGCTCTAAAACATACTTATTGCAATTACATTCCTTTATCAAATGAAATTTGCATGAAGGAAGATGCTGCTTGGTGATATTGGCTATTCAATTTATCACCAATATCACACATTTGTAATGTTTGAATGTTTATTGGAAAACCGGAGGATATTCAGGCAGTGCAGCCGTGGCATGGCACGGCTGATTATTTCTAAACAATGAATAACGCAGTCATATTGTGTGTACTCACTGTACCCATCGTGTATAAAAAAATCGATTTAGAGTTATGGAATTGCTACCTCCAGTAATGATAAACTATAAGCATATAATGATTGACCAGAAGAAAAATGTATCAAAATTGGTTATACTCGCTCATGAACCTGCCACAGACTTTTAGACCAGTGGTTCTCAATCAGGGGCCCTGGACCCACTAGAGGGCCTCAGCAAACTTTTAATAGCAAGTATATTTGATTTATTTATTTATTTATTTTAGTATTATAATAGGCCTATTAATAGTTATATTAGGCTAGTTATATGATTTAAATTTGTTATATGTAAAAGATTTTATGTAACGTATTTTAAACACTAAAAATGACTAAAAAACTAAATCACTAAACATCAAAACATATTTCTTAGGAATTGTTCCATCAGCCTTCCCTTTTTAATTTAATAACGTACCGTTTTTAAATCGGAATCACGAGTTTTAATCTATCGACACTGCTATTTTGTGTGATTTTAAAAAAAAGTTTTAAAACAAGCCGCTTTACAGCAGAAGGACAAGTAAAATCTATCATCGCCTGCATGAAGTGAACTTTGGATATGGGAGTCAAAAAGGCTGAGAGACCCGCTATATGACAGACGCAAATGACACAAAGGGCTATTAAAATCTCGGCCTATCAATGGTCAAATGTTATCACAGGAATAGATGCGTAAAGGAAGGACCATTAACGCGTGGAAGTTTGCCTTATTAAGAACGGCGATTACTTTTCAATAGGTGCCTTTTGTTCTAATAATTGCATGTTTATCGCATGATTAAAACGGAAACAAGGTGCTTAAAACTAAAGCTACGCGGAGATTAATTTAACTCTGCATTGTTTGAAACTGACTTACAAAAGGTGCATAATTATTATGTTTAGTTCTACAGAAAAACATGCGTGTGTACAAAACGTGTACAAATGTGCATTTGTATTTGTGAGCAGTTTTACTTTTCTTTAATACTAAAAATGCATTACACCATTTCCCTTCTAGCATCATTTTGACACTGATTGGCCCTTAGCCCTTAGATATGTAAACACTTTAGCCTATTATGACTGAATGAAAGGATACTTGCATTTTCGGCTCTGCTCTCTAGGCACTCTGTAATTCAAAAAAGGCACCTAGCATTATTATTTCCTCTTTTTGTACATGTATCTCAACTTTCAAGTGGCACTGAAAGGAGGTAGTAAAAAGGATTGAAAAAATGAGATGGCCATTTGAAATTAAAAGCCGCGAAAGAGGTGTGAAGCCACCACTTACATGCTGAATAGCTGACATCAATCACAGGGAGTAAATGGTGGCTCTGTAGACAGGCCTAGACAGGCCTCTTCAATAGAGGGTCCGCACACGGGCATCTTCATGGCACAACATATATTTCAGGGCCTTGATCTCTAAAATCTATCGTAATGCAGCAAATCAAAAGGGACTTTGTAATATAACCACATTTTAACTAGCATAAACAAACCTCAGAGTGAGACAGGCTGTCAGAACCTCCAGATCGCCTCAAGCACAATTCTCCATTTCGTTTTTTTTACATGTCATCATGTCCCAGAGAGAAAATATCTGTGGATGAATGAATGTCAAGATAGACAGATAGATAGATATATGTGGACCTCCACAAAACACCGAAGTGTGTGTGTGTTGAATTTGGAGTGCTAGACAGAGGCAGAGCCACAAACAATGCCAGACAGCAGTGTGTGTGTGTGTGTGTGTGTTTATTTCCTGTGTATTTCAGCAGAGACATAGAGGGAAAAGGGAACCTGGCACTGGATTAAAAGGGGTTCTTTGCATTTAATCTTTCATTCCATACTGGTGCCGGCGAGAAATCCATATTTATTGTTCATGTCATGGCTATCATATGGCGGGTGCCTGTTTTACAGACCCCCTGAGCTGAGTTCTACAGTGCTGAAACACAGGCATCCACTGGCGCAACAGTTCAACAGCCGCCTTGAGCCTCTGACAGTTGACCAGAGCCATATACAGTGACTTAGAAACATAAAGCCTGTCACAAAGATCAGAAAACACTATTTATCATTAACTCTAAAACTTTTGGTACGTTTACTACTTCTTATGATATTTTTTAATTAAATGTGAATGTTTTGGGAGTGAAACAAGTGTTTAGTGTCATGTCTGAGACAGTACCAGGTCACAATTTCTACTTATTTTCAACTAGATTTTTGATTTTTTCCCCAAGTATGTTCTGTTAACACTAAACAATATAGAAGTTCTTTCAAAAAGCACTTATGTCTATATACTATTTTTAACAAATATTAAATAGTTTAGCTACATAATTTGATCAGTTAATGTGTTTTTTTTTTTGTTTTCATTTTATTTATTTGTTAATAAAAAAATAGTATGTGCGCATTTATCATTTTAGGCCTGCATGGAATTATTAATTGAAGGAATGCACTGGCACAGCTTATTATTATGTTTTTCAATGATTTTTAGAAATAGCTGTCATTTTAATTTAGTAATTTTAATAATTAACTTTAGTAGGCAAAGGAAAATACACAGAAAATAAGACAGAACAAAGCTAAAAAAAAAAGTAGTGTGTAAACCTTTATGATATAGGTATTATCTAAAGAACCTTTCTATCATCAAAGAGAAATATTTGAATAATCAGTAACTTGTGGCAGAGTCAAAATATTTAAAATTTTTTATTCAGTTTTTGAAATATTACTGCCCATTTTGAATCTCTGTTCATTTCTTACATTTTACACAATTTCCAAAAGAATTTATGCCGAGAACCTGTCATTGTGCATAAAAGAACCTCTCGCTATATGCGGCCTTATTAATTATTATTTCTAGTGTGAAACTATCATCCAGTCTCAGTAATTACTGATTAAAAGCAGCTGGTGCTCTGGTTGTACGGCTGTGAGACAGGAGCGTATGCAGCGACCTGTTATCTAACCGAGCATTAAGATGAGAATCAGGGACACATTTACACATCTTAGAATCAAACGTCTCTCTCTGTGCTCTCTCTCCTGTCAGAGAGCCATTGTGAAGAGCTACTTTACCCATGCAGGAATCACAAGAATTTCAAATGGGCGCTGAAGGACGTGACAGAATCATAATGGAACCTAGAATCAATCCATCAAAACATCAGACCAGCGAGTGACACAAATGAATTGAATGCAGCATATTAGTACGTTAACTCAGGCTTCTTAATGTCCCGTGACACTTTAATGTCTTTTAATTTTTCCTCTAAGTGGTATTTACTCCTGCGCTATAGGTTGGTACTTGTGGTTTGAGTTGAGACTTGCTTTTGCAGGTTTTGCTGTTTATATAAAATATGACTTTTCTTAGGTGTTGGTGACATTAACATGACTCTAAAAGGCTGGACAATACCATGGACAGCAACAAAGAGGCGCCTCTGAAATGCTTACCATTAGAGGGCACAGGTGTGCAAAGAACATTGCAACCACAGATGCCACAGATCTTTTCTTCTGTTAATGCATTTGCATTTTCATGTAAAACATAGGCTAAGTGAGCCGTGTTTTCATGCTATATGAACACAATGAGGATAGATGATTGACAGCCAAAATATTGGAGAAAGCCTTTGCAATACTGCTAAATTACAAATACACAGTCCATGCAAATGAAGGCTTCCTCGATAAAAACAAATCATTTATCATGGCGTTTTTCCTTCCGGATGATGAGGGAAAAGAAGAGAGGCAGTAAAACAGAACCATATTGTCTGGATCTGGGAGGTATTATGGGAGAGCACCTGGACCGACAACGGCAACTTAGAGTAGAAACTCAATCTCAGAGCTTTACCTCAGCCTGCTACTGGTGGTGGTCTCCATTAATCCATTACAGGTGCCAAAGACCCTGCCCTGGCTGATACTACCAGAGGAGATTTGTTTGTCATTCCTCCCTTTTGTCCCCCTTTAATTTTCATTCTTTTCTGTAAACGACTTTAAATTCTTTGCATAGGTTTACATATACAAATTACTTCTCCAAATCCTCTTTAATTTGTGTATTCTCACAAAAACACTGTCTGCATGTAGTGCGCTTAATAAAAACGTCTTTTCTTTCAGAAATGTATGAATTGAATCATCTAAATATACCTCAACAGCCTTGTAAAATGTTAAGATAACGACAGTCATTTGTGAGGCTATAGTGAATTATCTTGCACAAGAGTGGCTCTGTTTCATTTGGCTTTGGAAGTGCGGGGTGAATTACACAGTGCTGCCATTGTGATTTACAAATAAGTGAACGTGCCAGCTAATAATCTTTAATATCCACCGATGACAGAATGGAATTAGCCGCATATTTTCTCCCAAACAATTCAATTTTCTTCCTCGTCGTTGTGTAAGCTAGGCCCTAATCCCGTCTTTATGCGGTGGGGTATTAACCCTATTGAGGCATCAGTGTATTGGCCTCTGGACCCTGGGGCGCAAAGCGCGAGCTCACCGGGGCTCAACGCGCCTTTTGTTAGCGCGCGAGACGCGTCGTGCCAGCGCGCGGGTTATTCAGGAGCCTGAGAATCAAATACAGTATTACAGTTAAGCTATGTAATAATTACTCTCATTAACCGTAACTGGAGCGCGCAGCGGACGGATTTACTAATAAAGCTTCACTAATGCTATGTAGGCTCAGGAAATATATCATAAACATAATTCAATAATCATTGGAAATACATATTAATGCGGCCCTCCGACCCTCAAACTGTCAGCGTTTTGCCCCGGAGGAGAGCTGTTGAATTTATTTCCCCCTTCCTCGCTGCGGTCATTTCCCACATTTCCATTCAATGAACTGAATGTTTATCCTCTGCGCAGCTTCAGGGTAAGTTTCAATGCCTCAGTAGCTACAAATAAAAAGTTTTGTTGCTCTGTCCGTTTGTTTAAAAGGTCGTCGGATTCGCCCAGTCACTGACACGGCCATTATTCAATTACACCGTGCAGGTTAAAAATACAGGCTAATGTCGGGAACCTTTAGACAACCCCGATGCAACATATTGCATTAGGGTTGCTTCAGAATGATGTTATTGGCTCTGCGGTGAATTTGATTTTATCGCGAGCTGATTCAATCAGAACAATGTGTATTTGAGTTTTGTTGTGGTGCAGCAATGCGTAAAGCGCTGCGGTCAGGGCATTTTATAGCTTGCCTTTTCAATCCACAGAGCAGCAAACAAGACAAAATTTGATTGAAAGTAGAATCTGACATTTTCATACTAATTGTGTTATTTAGTGGTTATCTAAAATGTTTAAACTACAAAAATATGGGATGAAAAAGAATCTCTGTCATCAACTATTAAGCACATTTTTTTATTGTAAGAGAATGAGTTTTTCGGAAAGTAAAGTTGGATTACATTTAGGCATGTTTACCTGAATTGACTCTTCGCTAAGCCCCGCCTTGAAAATGTTATTGGCCAATCCTACGTTAGCAACTGTTCCCGCCCACGATGTTCTCACACAAGACCTTACCCTATAGGCCTACCCTGTTTTGGATAGTTAATCTAAACGGGAATTATCTAAAATATGATCAAGCAACGTTAATAGCAACATAATGTACACAAATATGATACAAGCAGTCTGTTTGTTCCCATATCAAAACTTGAGAAGAGCACAAGCTGGATACGTCATCAGCCCTCGTTCACAAAAACATTTGGTCCAAGGTAAATGAATGATACTACCCTTAATTAATCATATCTTAATATTGTAATTTTATTTAGCCTACATAATTTAAAGTCTTTAAAGTTCCTATAACTAAAGCAGCAAGTACTTTACAATGTAACATTCCCACTTTATCAGCATTATTTTACCATGCTGTTCAGGTAAATATCCAAGTCTCTTCAAAGCTTGTCTCAGTTAACAACAGTAATTAAAGTGGTGAAGCATAAAGGGTCAGTTGACTTTTTTTTCAGCTATTTGTATCAGTATACTTGTAACACAGCGTTACAGTTTTGCACCTGCACAGTATGCAGGGTTCAGAGCCCTCACCCAGTGCAGTGAAATGGGGATCAGGAAGGAATTTGTGTAGCGAATTGAGACGTACCTTGCCAAAGGGAGAATGGACATTGGCAGCCTTGAGCACAATGGTGGAGTTGAGATTTGAACTCCATTTGGTTTAATTTCCTCTCAAGTGAAAGGCAAGGAAGATTAATGAAATATCCCCAAATCCATCCTGTTTTATTTCTATTAAATCAACGGTGAAATGCAACCACTAGGCCTGTTTGTGGATGGAGAATTTGGATAGTGTTTCTCCATCTAGCTAAAGAGACCTCGTGTACTTTTGCGGCAATGAATGATGCTAGTTGAATAAATTCAGTTGTTCCTGAAGTCAGCATCTCGGATTGCACGCCATCCTTCAGAGACGAAATGACCTGCAGTTATTGAATTTAGTATGAGTTACTGTCACGATATGTAATAATCAGTTATTTCACTTTTCCATGGATAACCTCAGGCTTTACCTGCTATTAATTTTCCCAATTATATCAGATGTTATTTTTTTCCACAGTCTTATCAGTTCTGTTTCATTCTTCAATTAATTCTCACATGTCAAGTGTACGGCACTTAAACAAGTAAAACTAAAAACACTCCAGAAGTACATTCAAAAATCTCTTGCAGTGGGTGGGCAAGTCGTCAGATTCAGCTTGGTTGGAGAGAACAATACTTTTATGGTGATCTCCAGACTCACTGTCCTTCGGATTGCACAATAGGCTGCGGTTCTGAATGAAACCCATCTGACCCCACTAATCTGCAGCTTTTCTAGTTGTCTTTACAATGGAGTGATCTGGAAGATAACAGTGTTTAACTGTTAAACTAATCCAGTCTCTTTAGTTTTCTTTTCCTTTCTATTCTGCAGCGTTACAAAGGGTCAGCCGTTAGCGTGCAGACAAACTCACTTCACCGTACCATCTGTCAGCATCGGTTTAAGTGCTTGCATAGGCGAGTCACTGGCGAACACTCACCTGTAGTCACACTTTCATACGCAGACCGTGTCCTGCACGAGCATGGCCTGTTCTACAAAAGTGTTTTCAATCCATAAACAGAGACCATTGCTTTTTAAAGCGTGTCTTTTAAGACACCATAAATCTTTCCGTCTCGCCGGCCGTTCCAAAAGCCTTTCTCTAGAGTGACAGTCAGCATACTCGAGTTTGACGATGATTGTTTTCAGTGCCCCCCCTCCTCCCTCCAGCTCTGCACTCTATCATTTGGAACAATAATAAACAACCACCGACGCGGGCAAAAAAAGCCTCCTGAAATCTATTACGGAGAATAGTGTGGTTATGCAGAGAGCGGAGGGGAATGTTTTTTCCCCCGTGCAAACATCACTGTAATTTCCAATGCCAAACTGATTCGGGCCAGGCTTACCATGCTCTTATCTGATCCTTACGGGTGGTCCCCCTCGACCCCTCCTTTTATTCCAGTTGCACAGATCTGGAAATCTTCTTCACACCACACTTGGGTTGTGGATCTCCCCTGCCAAAGAGCGACTGGAATCATTTCAAGGGAAAAAAGGGAATACAAGTGGTTAGATTGGGGGATTAAGATCACTTACAATATGGACCGGTTTTTAACATGCCCTCTGTAGTAATGTTCTCCCTTTCATTTGGCTGCTGAGACGCTCGCTGAGGCAAATTTTTTGGTTTTAGAACAGCAATCAGGCAAATCCTGGACCACCGAAGGCCCACCATGTAGATGCTGTCCTCAATTACAAAGGGGTGAACTTGTTTTAAGACTTCAAGACAATGGTGTTCCCCTTGAATTTAAATTGATTTACAAGAATTTATATATACACACATACAGTGGGTACAGAAAGTATTCAGACCCCCTTAAATTTTTTCAATTTTTTTATGTTGCAGCCTGATACTGCAATTGTTTAAATTCATTTTTT
>JAFVLL020021141.1:0-20244 GCA_021397915.2 Tor tambroides | reverse complement strand
ATCGTTATTTGTTTTCCGTGCCTTTCTGAATAAGGATTCACGATTCAGGCCAAAGGGCGTCACATAATTTTATGTCTTATGTTACGTTACATTTTGTCATGTTACGTTATTTTATGTTACATTTTCACTGTCTTTTTGGCTTGTTGTTTCTGATTGCATTTTAACCCCAAGGGGGGAATCCAGATCAAATCCCAGAAGGGAAAATCAAAACAAAATAAAGTTAGAACTTGTTTTGAACAATTTCTTTGTCATCTACAGATTGATTTTAAGTAGGGGGAAAAAAATCGATAAATCTTATTTTTTGTGAAAAAAATCAGGGATTTTTTTTTAGGCCATATCGCCTAGCCCTAACACAAAATATGGGACTTCATTCAAAAGACACCAAACATTTTCCCTTCATAGTCTGTGATTCATTCTTATTCTCTATATCATACTCTAACTTTGCTATAATTTTAAATATGTGGTGCAACATCAGGCTGGGTCGAGTGCCCTGGAAACATCTCAAGTGTTTTTCTCTATTATCTGGAATGGATTACAAACCTCAGATGTTCAGTCTCACCCCTGTGCACATCCATGACACAGGGAGAATGACACTCAACAATCTTAAAGTAGTTTAATGTCTCTACTAAAACACTACACAGGCTAAGCACCATTAAAAACCTCAAGGATAACACTAAACGCACACATACATACGTGCACACATAAAAAAATATTCTTGCTGCACCCCACACACAGCTATTCTTTTTTAATGCCACTCTGACCTTTAACCTTTACACTCAACATTCAGTTGTCAACAGTGACACGGGTCACTGCACAGGTTTACCGTCACAATCCAGGGATCAGCTTCTCAATGAACGAGTATTAAGATGTACACGTTATGTTATTCGACACACAGAGAGCAAAGGAAATAGGAAGAGAGAAATGTTGATTGTCTGTTGTCAAGGTCAAAGGTTAGGAGCGTGTGAGGTAAGGCTCTGATTAGGCGATGGCTTTGGCCTCAGGCAGGAAGGCCTCCCAACACTTCACCAGCTGGTTTAAGATAAATAACAATTCATGAAAGACTATTCAGTGGTGCTGTTTGTAGAACAAAAAATTACACACTTACCCTATGCTGTGTGTGAAGCAGGGACTCCAGGTATTTCACTATGTGCTGTTTGAAATCTCTGGCTTTCTCTTTCTGCCACAGAAAAACAATTATTTTAATCTTATATTTTGTGATGCTTTGTGAATGCTGGTAGATTTTTTGTAAGGTAATTTTTTTAACATTTACAGGGGCAAGTTGATTTTATTGCCATCCGTATTCAGAATGACTACTTTTCTTCCCACTATCCATGTGAAAGCTCCTGGCTGAATTAACTACTGTTTTTTGACAAAAAGAGGTTGTGTGGTAATTTAACTGCCATCCCAATCCACCTGCCTTGAGTTTAGGAAAAGAGATCAATCCAAAAGTCATTTTGTAAATCCCACCAAGCACCATCTGGTAACTGTTGTGCTTTGCTTCATTTTAAATATGGATACTGAAAATTCTGTCATTAATTATTCACCCTCATGTCGTTCCAAACCCATAAAGGTCTTTGCACACTGAGTCAGAAATTTTCGTTCGAAATTTTCACGTTATAAAATAAATACGACCACAGGTTGGTTTCAATTTTCTGCATTTTTCACATCCGTAGCAAGCATTTTGACACAGTGTGCAAGGTTTCTGTTCGTGACGATGATGAATACGAAAAAACGCATACAAAATTTTCAGACTCAGTGTGCAAAGACCTTAAGACCTTTGCTCATCTTCAGAACACAAATTAAAGGCAGGGTAAGCAATTTCTGGAAGCCAATCACCAAAACAAACACGCCCCTACCCCAAAAGGGTCTCGCCCCTATTTTGATAGATCCGCGCCACACATAGGCCTATGTAGCCTAAGCAACCCAGGCAACGATTAGTTCTGTGAAACATAAGCCGCTTTTCCACCGAAATTACCTGGAACAATATGTCCCAGGAACTTTTTTCCCCCAGACCTGTTGCTGTCTGCGTTTCCATCGCGGTCTAAAGTACCGAGAAGATTAGGCAAATGGTCTGGTGACGTAATGTTAGGTCTGCGCGCGTTTCTCAATACCAAGTACGCAAATTTCGGCCTTGCATCCTCGGTAGTTCGGACTTCACGAGTTAGACTCGGGAGTGTGAACTCCCGCGGACGGAACGACGCAAGTCCGGTAATTCTGCAAAGAGCAACGTACTTGATAACGTCAGTCAGCTCGCCTTGGCTGCTGCAATCTTCCTCACTGTATTTACAGACGAAATATATCAAACACCACTGCCCCTTTTCTTTTTCATTTAAACATATTAATAGACGCAGAAATGTAGTTCAGGGAACGTACATACAGTACAAAGAAACAAAATATTATATCATACATTGCCTGTTTTCATTTTCATTTTAACATATTAATAGAACAATAGAATAAAGACCAAAGATTACCTGTTAGATTTACCCAAAACGAATTATATCTTATGTTTATCCACTACAGAGACATCAGAGCCAGCGGCAAATGTCAGAAGGACTAGCCGAGGTTATACTCCTCTCTTCGGGATACATGAGCACTGAGCGCCCGGTGAACGCGTGGAGCTCACGTCTCCGAAATCGGCGAAGCACATTTTCAAACAGGCGCTGTTTTTTTATAAATAAACCGCAGATTTGAGTTTTAAACAACTACATTCTCGCCTGAAATACACGCGTCCAGTGTAGGCAGACTTTAGCTGTTGTGTCGCGGCGCGTCCGGTGCAGACACAGTGTTGCTCACCTATCGAGAAGAAACAATGCAACTTCGGCTCCGATATTTACACGGGTCCTACTTCTTGCCTTATCGTTCCGCAGACGTTTTCTTCTTCTGTTTTTTATCCGCCATCTCTATCTTTCTGTTGCTCGGCTGTTCACTGAACGCTCTCTCCTCCATTATCATGAGTAGACACACCCCTTACTGCTGATTGGCTACAAGTTTGTTTTGGTACTCGGCCCTGACTCAGTTTTCTAAAAGGTTTTTGAAAAACTGCTTACCCTGCCTTTAAGATATTTTTGTTGAAATCTGAGAGCTTTCTGACCCTGCATAGGCAGCAATGGAACTACCACGTTCAAGGCCCAGAAAGGTAGTAAGGACATTGTTAAAATAGTCCATGTGACATCAGTGGTTCAATGACTTTATTCAGCAATTTCTTCTCTTTTGTTTTCTTTGCGCACAAAAAGGATTCTCATAGCTTCACAAAATTATGGTTGAACCACTGATGGTTCACATGGACTATTTTAACGATGTCCTTACTACCTTTCTGGGCCTTGAACGTGGTAGTTCCATTGCTGTCTATGCAGGTCAGAAAGCTCAGATTTCATTAAAAAAAATCTTAATTCGTGTTCCGAAGATGAACAAAGGTCTTATGGAACGACATGAAGGTGAGTAATTAATGACAGAATTTTCACTTTTGGGTGAACTATCATTTTAAATAGGATATTTAAATAAAGAAATAATAAACAGGACATTTCCTATAATTAAATTCATCATCTTGCTGAACATGTGATTTCTGGGTTGGTAAGATCACAGAGATCCTCCACCACGAATGAATCTGAATCAATGTATTTACTACTGAGATATTTGCTACTATTTTTTTTATAGATGTCCCCATGAGAAACAATTACTGTACAAATAAGGTTTTGTTGCACTTGTGATGTTTTGTGCTGCGTTTCTACCAAAATACGTCTATACACAACATATCTTACCTCAAATCTGAGCACTTCTTTGCGCACAGTACAGGTGACTCTTTCGAAATCTCTCTCATACTGACTGACTTTAGACTCCCACTGTGCAGAGACACAGAAAACAGCTCAATGTTAACAACATATTAGTAACCAATCATATTATATTTCAAAAGAACTCCCCTACAGGGATGTTACATGTTGGTCAAATGTAAAATTCTTGTTGCGTGTTGTACATAAATCATTTGCTGTTGATAATTTAACCTCATTTATGTCATCTTTAGCCTGCTGCAGCTTCTCGGGTTTGTTCGCCCAAAGCAGTTTGGCTTCAGCCTCTCGTTTCTTCTGCAGTGTGCTCTGAGCTTCCTGCAAACGCTGCCACACTTTCATCCTCTGCTCAAAACAGCACTGAGGACAGCAAAGAACACAGCAAACAACATCACATTACTTATGCAGCGGACTCTGATTGCTGGGTTTGCGTTATGTGGTTGTGCTCTCTAACCCTCACGGCCCCCAGCAGTCTGACATAGTCGGCCAGTAGTTCAGCAAGGATGAAGAAATCGCTGAAGGCCTGTTGCTGATGCAGCTGCTCCATCTTATCCTCCACTTCCGCTAGCTGTGACAGCGCACGAGACAACGCAGAGTTCTCCTCCACACTGCCCAGCATGGCCACACTCTTACTAAACACCGCTGTGTTACTACACAACTCTACGAGAGGAGAACGACTTTGAGATGCTTCATAACAATATGAATCAGAAAGATTGGCTTCACAGTGTAGTTTTCAATCTCACCTTTCCTGTGGTTTACTAATGAGTCAACAGCAGCATGGAGCCTCCTCAGCAGCTGCTCCTCATTTTCCACCTCCTGCAGCTTACTCTCAAACCACTGACACAGACACAGAGGTGTCAATCACTATCAAATGCAATGACCTGGGAGAATTTATGCTTAGAACTGCAGGAACTGAGCTCCTCTTACATTATCTGATTCATTCATTTTAATGGTCATCTTATTCACTGCATCCGAAGCTCTGTTTATCATCTTTAGGAAGCCAGGTCCACTCAAAGTCTGAGTATTTACTGCTCTGGGCAACTAAAAACACACAAACACATTGTTTAGATATTAAATATGTCGCTAAAAATACTGTATGATGTGTCTAGGAATATGATAAAGGTGGTCACCTCATCTCTCTCTAAAAACTCTCGAACATCCGGGTCCTGTAACAGAGATGGATGAGCCACTACTCTCTGTAGATATCTACAGAAAATACAAACACACAGTCAATACACACACACACACACACATATATATATAAATAAATATAACCAGTTAAAAATAATTGTATGACTACAAAATAAAAATGAAACAACTCCTAACTCCTAAAGGTTTGTGGTGTCTAAATCCGTTGCCATTAACAATCTTTCCAAATGTGAATTCTCAATTTAATGTATACTTTGGCTACCAGATATTTGTCACAAAGGATCACTGATGATAAATTGCTCTTCATATTTGCTAAAATAACTACTTTATATCCCACTGCTGCTACACATGTACATACTGCCTACTTATCTAATTGTCAGTTTTCTTTTTATTTTGTGTAACTTCTGGTACTATTGTCTGTATTTGTCCATATTTACTGTCTTTTAGTCCTCATGACTGTCTACATGTCACTGTTGTTTCCTGAAGGAACAGTGTTTTGTTTTTATCTATTGTCATGCGATTAGCTAAAAATTTACTCTGCGTTTATAGTGTAAATGTCACACAGTATTCATCAGCGCTTTCTTTTTGCTGGTTATTATAGGGATTTTTTGGTTGCATCTGGGATTTCCTACATTTTGGACTTCAAAAGGCCCCATCAGGCTAATAAAGGAGTTTTTCCAAACATATCCAACATAGGGATGTTCATTTCGGTTATTTTTCCTAACCGACAACCGACGCTCGTTAATTGATTATTAACCGTTAACCGACAAGAATATTTTTAATTAGAACCGAATTAAATTAGAAAGAATAAGTGTCTGTGAGCCGTTAAAAATACTAACATTTGTTTTCCGGGGATTAATTTTACATGCGCAAAAAGCAGCAAACAACAGAACATGAGGATTCACATGGACATCATAGCTATCACATCACGCACCTGCAGCGCTTCTGCGAGCCGAGAAAAACACAATAAAGCTAGGTGCTTTACACATCTACACATTGAAAACATAATGAATTAGATAATAAATAAATAGATATATAAGTGTGGCATGTAGGTAGTGGCCGGGGATGGCTGATGTTTGGGGAGACGGGGGGCTTTGGGCCCTGTTGCCAAGCAGCATCCTTCCCTGGCACCCCCGTTGGGGTGTGACATGAGCTGGGAGTTAAGTTCTGATATGTCGTAGCCCGCGATTGGGATCAGGCACCCCCCAATTATTAAACATTTATTAATTTATAATTCAATACTAATATTATCAATATTATTATTTGTACTTGCCCTCTTCATTGTACTCCACCCCTTCCCAGTTTTGATGAAATTATTATTATTATTATTGTTTTTATTATTATTATTATCATTGATTAATATTATTAGTTATTATTGTTGCTAATAACATTTGTTGTCTCTATTATTATTATTATTATTATTATTATTATTCTTTATTTATCTCTATTTATATATTTATTTTTATTTTTATTTTTTTTTTTACTCATATCTGTTGATACTATGATACTATTACTATTACTATACTATTTACTCATATCTGTTGATACTATGATACTGTTACTATACTGTTACTATACTCTGTTGATACTATGATACTTTTTCAGTCGTATGCTTCCTTCCCCAACCCTAGACACAATGACACACACACAAACACATACACACGCACACACGCTCACAGACATATGAATGTAAATACAGGAGTTAATCAGAACGGACTTGTAATGTTGGCCATCAGTATGTTTGTCCAAGTGTTTCTACATTTTGGCACATGTAAATAGTCACCTTCTAAACTTAATGTTTCTTTTTTTTCTCTCTCTCTCTGTCTTAGGTTATATGTTTGGTTCATGGGGTTATGCATTTGGTACATGTAAACATTGTAACATTCTTTACTTGCATAATAAAAAAATAATTATAATAATAAAATAAATAAAAATGTAGAACGTCTATTAGGAAGTCAGCTAATTCGGGCTAATTTTGATTTGTGTAGGACTATGGAGAAAAGAAAAAAAAAAAAAAAGCTAGGTGCTATATATATATATATATATATATATATATATAATAACGAATAAATAGGCCTATACGAGAAATATATTTTCACTTAAATAATAATTTAAGAAAACGAAAGAAAAACTGTGCAACAAGTATGCAGAGTTTCGGTTCATTTTTGTGCTGTGCGAAAGGAAACCAGACGGCAGAAAGCGTCTTTTTTTTTTAGGCTTATTTTACAAAAGCGCAAAGATTGGTTTTTTTGTGAATGTACACAAATAAAAGCAAACCTTCTACAATTCCGATTATCTTCATGACTAAAAGGAATAGTTGCTTCCACCGGTAGAAGGAGAGAAAAAAATTAATCAAGTGTTTGCTCCAGCGCCGCACGCGCACACAGTTAAGCTTTCTACCTTGACAATGCAGCCTGTTCATTATCATTATAAAAAACAATCAGTCAAACATATGGAAAAAACACACTGCTCAGTTTAAATATGTAGTCAAATCTGTACCGTTAAGCGTTATCACTGTACCGCCATGAAGTTATGCAAAACATTTTGTTTTACGTGGATATTGGAATGCGAGTAAAGCAGGCCTACATAAAAGGTGAATAATATTTTGGCATTCAAATACATCGCGCATACGGAAACATTTGATTTTGTGTCGGAACAAGAGACCCAACATTGGTCTCAGTTTCGTTTTAGCCTAAATTAATTCGTTTTGGTTTGTCGTTTATCTATAGCTTCTTACATTTTTAATTCTTGTTCTTTTCTAAATAGCCTACTGTTAATTGAAAGGATTTGTTGTGGAGTGAGGGGAACTAAAATAGCCTAGCTATGTTTACAGTGTTTATTATAATGTTTGTAATTCGCGTCAGCCTTTTTCTGAATGAAATAATAAAATGCGACTTATAGGCGACTTAAGCTTTTTTCTCTCTCTCTCTCTCTCTCTCTAAAAAATGTATTTTTTTAATATGCGTAGCTTAGTTTAACCATGCAGCAAACCTTTTAAAATATTTTGATAAATTACTGAAAAAAATAAATAAGTGACTTTAAACCGTTTGACTGATTGTATTAACCGGTCAAAATTCTTATCGGTCGGTTAACGGTTAAACGGTTAAAATGAACTTCCCTAATCCAACATATATCACATTCAATATGCCATCAGCCAGACAGCCATTTAATCAGAAATCAGGTTTTTCCCCCCACCCGAGTTATCAGAAAAAATGCAATTGGTCAACCTCTGTTTTATATTTATGTCTAATTAGGCATGTGTTCACCTCTCCAGTGCTGCTCTTCTCTTCTCCACAAACTCCGCTGAGGATGAATCCTCCTTCCCTACCTTCACTTTAGTCATCCCTGTGATACAACACCAAACCACATGCTCAGTCAGCAAATCACAAAAGACTGCTGAGTAAAATGATGCAAGTAAGAGCCAACAGAAAGCTCAAAGTATTCACATGTATCCAGGCCATTGTGAGTGTCTAGATGAGCTCACTAGAATAATGCCACTAGACAACGAGCCAGAGTGAGCATGAGAGCTTCTTTACCCACTACACTCTTCTGAGGTGGAGGTGGGATGATGCAGCCCAGCAGGGAGTGTTTGGCCAATATCTTCTCATAAAGTCCCAGAAAATCACTGAAACGTCGACGCACTGAGAACGTCTTATTAAGGAACATGGGCAGTGTAGTCTGGAGAGAGAGAGAGAGAGAAGCATGGTAAAGGCCATAATGTTGATATATGTAGCTTGAAAAATCCAAAAAATAGTAATAGGGATAATCTCTTCTATACCTGAGTTGACACTTTGTAAGACATGTAGGCATTCATGCCATCTCCTGCAACACAATAACGTAGAAGAACTCGGTCACTATAGCTCTCAACATCCAGAGCAAGACTGAATCTAGACCAGTGGTTCTCAACCATTTCACTCCTCAATGTCCAAGGAAATATTTGAAGGCCCACACATGTAGGCGAAGATACAGTGCCTTGCAGAAGGATTCAAACCCCTTCATTTTTTTTACATTTTGTTATGTTGCGCAGCCTTACGTTAAACCGCTTTAAATTACTTCTTCTTTTTTCCACAACAATCTACACTCCACACACCATAATGACAAATAACAGGTTTTTAACATCTTTGCAAATTTATTATACATAAAAAAATGTAAATTATTCCATTTCATAAGTATTCAAACCCTTATCTGGGACAGTTGAAATTTAGCTCAGGAGCATTCATATTGCTTGTAGATGTTACTACACTTTGAGTGAAGTTAACCTGTGTCAGATTCAATTGAATGGATATGATTTGGAATGACATCTTAATAAACGGTCTAACAGCTGAAAATGCATATCAGAGCAAAAACCAAGCCCTGAGTTCAAAAGAACTGCCTGTAGAGCTCAGAAACAGGTTTGCGTCAAGCCACACATCTGGGGAAGAGTTCAGAAAAAGTCTGCTGCATTGAAGGTTCACAGAATCATGTAGCCTTCATTATCCATAATGGAAGATGTTTGAAACAACTAGAACTCTTCCTAGAGCTAGCCTCCTGGCCAAACTGAGCAACTGATGGAGATCTGATGCTGATGCATCAACTGATGCTGATGGTCACTCTAATTGAGCTCCATGATTATATATGCAGATGGGAGAAACCTACAGAAGGTTCAGGCTCAATCTTCTCCTCAGTGAAGACACACAAAAACCCACTTGGAATTTGCCAAAAAAAAGCACCTAAAGGTCCGTCAGACTCTGAGAAACAATATTCTCTGGTCTGATGAACCTAAACTCTAAGCATCATGTTTGAAGGAAACCAGCTCTGCTCATCAGTTGCAGAGTACCATCCAAAAAGTAAAGTGTGCTGGTAGCAGCCTAATGTGTGGGGCTGTTTTTCCTTCTTCAATAAAGGGACTGAGGGACTCATCAGAGTAGAAGACAAGCTCAATGCACCAAAATATAGAGATAGCCTTAATGAAAACCCAGTCCAGAGCATTCAGAAGCTCAGACTGGGCAGAAGGCTCACCTTCCAACAGGACAATGACCCTAAACACACAGCAACCTGAAAATGTGCATCTGCCCCCACCCAACCCAACAGAGCTTGAGAGGTGAACAGGTGAGGTGAAGAATGGCAGATAATTGCCAAATGCTGATGAGCAAAGCTTGTCGCATCAAACAAAAAAGACTTGAGGCTATAAAGGTGCTTCAGCTAAGTACTGAGTTATACTGTACTGAGAATACGTATGCAACATATTTCAGATTTTTTTATTTTTTATAAATTTACAAAGTTCAGACAGTTCTGTTTTTGCTTTGCCATTATGGTATATGGAGTGTAGATTGATGTGGGGAAAAAAGTAATTTAATGCAGTTTAACAAAGCTGCAACATAACAAAACTTGAAAAAATTAAGGTGTTTGAATACTTCTGCAAGGCACTATATTTTCTCTGTTACTACTGCTGTAATAAAGACTAACCTGCTTGTTTTCTATGAGTGTCAACAGAATAATTATTAATAATGACTGATTAAAATAATGTTTATCAGATTTTAATAAATAAAAGAAATAAATACAAATACTTATCTCAAAAAACTCCCTTTAAAATAAGCTCCATTGGATGTTTGCTGAGGTCCACTAGTGGACAACTGGTTGAGAACCACTGATCTAGAAAAATTTCAACCTTATTTTTAAAATAATAGTGGGCAATGCCATTTACAACTTGATTGTGTAAGGCTTTCAGTGTCAGTCGCTTCTAGTTATTTTAGCTGTACAAAATCAGTCCATTATGCACCTTGATGCTGCAAACTGTTATTTATGATCGTATTATTTGATTTGGGGCAGTCGTGGCCTAATGGTTAGAGAGTCGGACTTGTAACCCAAAGGTCGCGGGTTCGAGTCTCAGATCCAGCAGGGATTGTAGGTGGGGGGAGTGAATGTCCAGCACTCTCTCCACCCTCAATACCACGACTGAGGTGAGACCCTTGAGCAAAGCACCGGACCCCCAGCTACTCCCCGGGCGCTGCAGCATTGGCTGCCCACTGCTCCGGGTGTGTGTTCACGGTGTGCGTGTGTTTGTTCACTACTCACTGCTGTGTGTGTGCACCTGGATGGGTTTAATGCAGAGCACAAATTCCAAGTATGGGACACCATACTTGGCCACACGTCATGTCCTGTCCTTTCCTTTCCTTTTTTTTTTTTTTCCCTTATTATTGTAATTCATTACATTTATATTTATCCATTTAGATTCTTTTTTATCCAAAGTGAGTGGCTTGTAGCGCAAATAATTGCACAGTTTACGTCAGTTGATTATTCTTCTTGTTATTTACCTACACTGTGAAAAAAGCTTTTTTCGAAGTTAATAAAACAAAGATTATTGGATAATAGAAAATACTATTTTAGTCTTTCTACTTTGAAATTCAATGTGTTACTTGATGTTTCTTTGTAATTAACTGTGAAATTTACTAGCAAATTCTGAGTGAAAATTGTTTCTATAGCAAATTTTTCAGTGTATAGTGGCGGATGAATTTGTACATTTACAGAAAATAGCTTACTTTCACATTTAAAAAAAAAAAAGCTGCATAATACAAACCAATTTTCTCTGGATTAGTGACTGCGATGTTCAGCTCAAACTGGTCTCCACTCTCTTCCTCCTCCAACTGTTAAAGTTCATCAGCATTCAGTTAGAATTAAGAATCTATCTAAATATTACATGAATGCCATTGAAGGCACGTAAAGGGTCTTGTTTCAGTACCTCCTCCATGGTCTTGTTGACAATGCTGGGTTTGAGTATGGAATTAGGGACATGTGTGGTGTTGCAAGCCGAAGCAGTCGGGCCAATAATCTCTCTCCTGCCTTGACTAGTAGTGTTGGTGAGTGTCAGTTCTACAGTGGCCTCTAGTGATTGAACAGAGAGAACAAATAAAGCACAGAGGTATGAAGTGAGTAACAGCATTTCAATATTAGTATAGAATTATTCTGGGAAATCTATACATTATGAGTTCTGTTAAAACCGAGTACTTGTACTTTTACTCAATCACAGGAAAAACAGCCTTTTACTTCATTATAAATTCTTAAAATTACATATCATGACTTAAATATTTTCCTCAATTATTTAAAAATATATATCCAAATGTGTCTAACAAGCCAGTCAATTGTGTACACATATAAACTATCCCTTTCAGACACATACTTAAAGCTCTAGTAGGTGTTTTTTATAATGGGCACTAAAAATTGCTATATTCAAATGTTTGTAAAAATCATCTGCTGACAACTTTAACTGAGAACATTCAGGCAACAGCTTTCAGGAAATTGGTTTCATTTTAACATCTGCTGTGCCCTAGATTCTTACACAGATAGAAGAACAACGAGAAAACATTATTTTTGAGTTTCTTTAGAAAGTTTCTGCATCAAAAATACTAAAATTAGAACATCTTTACTCTCTCGTTTTCAAAAGCCAATTTGAAAAGTGTTTACTATTACCTGCAAATACCCAAGTTCACTTGAGTATTTTTGGCCAAGTACATAATGTTAATGGAGCACACTTTTTGACAAACTTTAACTTAAGTAGCCTACAATTTTAGCACTTTTTACATCTCAGAGAAAGCATCTTGAAGTGATCTGCTTCAGCCTGCCACACATGCAGTTCAGTTGCCATCTGTCGTCATTACGTATTTATTGCTCATTATGAGTAATGGTGCAGCAATGGAGTGGCGAGAATTACCAGTGAACAGATCCAGCTCTTCATCAGAGTTAAGGCCATTAGTGGCGTGATGGACATCGCTCCTGATGTACGAGCCCTCCTCACTGAAGATATCGCCTTCATCGGGAGCTGATGTGGGTGTGATCGGTTTACTCTGCAAAAAGAGATGAACACAATGCCAAGATAACAGCTGATAACCACCGAGCAGTTCGTGCAGTTGCTGAGCTGCATTAAGCTGACTAACCGCTGCAGACACTGACAATAAGCTATGAGCTAGCTTCTGTCAAATGAAAGAAAAATATTTCCCCACATGAGATTTAATCAGATAATAAAACTGAAGCAGGTGTCTCACTCTCGCGCCGGTGAATATGTCCTCGCCTTCTTCATCATCATCATCCTCCTCCTCGTCGCTGTCCAGCACTCGAGTGTCTAATTCAGCCTCCTGTTCTTCATTATCAGGGAAAGGAGGAGGATTCCGCCCGCAGCTGCCTGACATCGCTTGTTTTGACCAAAGAAAATATCTGTAAATATATGTAAGAACAAACAAATCAAGTCTTGAGGTTGGCGTAATTTCTACCTGACTGTACGTTACAGGTAAGCGTGGATTGAATTTCACTGCTAGGTAACCCCAGCCTACTTAAAAACATCCACGGACGGCTCTGCGTTCTCAGGCTCTGAAAAAGAGCTCTGATCCGCCACTGCCTCCTGATGGTCTGGAGAAAATACTACAGCTACTTCAACTACACCCACAAGAATAGATATACTAATGTTGTATGCATTTAGGACATGCTGTCATTCGGTGAATATATTAGTACAGCTACAGGAATACACATTTACTCTCAAATGACTCATTGTTTATTGTCTCATCATGACTTGAGAGCAGCTCGGACCAATTTTGTGAACCGATTTCATATTCATGCATCATTCGACTTGAAAGAAAGATCAGTTCAGGGATCCTACTTTGCCTGAAATCAATAAATACAAAAGAAAAACACAATACCACAGCATATTTGCAAGTATCCCATTTAAGAAAATAAATTTTAATCATTTCAATCTCATAATTCAAGATACGTTTGAAAACAATTTAACTAGTGCACAGTAATTACTGGCTCACGATCTTCAAGAACATACATTTACACAAATATATTAATACATTTCTTATATATTTCTATGAGCATCTAAAGATTTTTGCACTTGTCCAGTTAGTGTTTCTGCTGATGTCAGAATTGGATAATTCTAAATTCAGTGAGCAGGGCAACGATGAGGAAGACAATGTAGAAGATCAGTAGAAAAATGCCATAGACTCGGCTCAGGTGAAAACACTGAACAGGAACCAGTATGAAGGAGAGGACGAGAGAAAGACCCAGCGCTCCTGAGAGAACCCAGCACAGCATCCCTTCTGGTTCCAGCTGACCACACAACAGAACACACACAGCACACAGATCAGACTCCATCACTCATCTAAATTGGAATATTCAACTGACTAAAAGGAATGTACATTATATAGCATCCAGTTGCATGTATATGACATTGACATTGACATTATTGAAATTGTATATAATATATATAGAGTGTGAGACATACCATCACAACATTTTTATTATTCTGAAAGATTTGCAGCAGGCAGCCCAGACCCACACCAAACAGGATGTCTTAATGCAATGTTAAAGGAATATGATGTGTGGTTATGGTTTATGGTAATGTACCAGGATATTTACAATACTGTAAATATATAGTAAATATATAGTATGATTGAATCTGTTGATATCTTTGTTAATGCACATAAACAAAAAGGAGAACTTTTATAAAAGCATATGTTAAAAGATACTAAAGATAATGCCCCCGAAACAGGCAGAAATGGCCATCCGTGGGTATCCCCGACGGGCTATAGTAATGTCTGCAAAGCAATCTGTAAAGACACACAAATGTTACACTTGGTCTAACAGACGTAAAAACACAACGGTGTATGATATTCCATTAGTGTATGATTCTTTAAAATATTAAAACCCATCTGGTATTCAAAAAACACTATCTTGCGCATTACATTAATACTTAATGCCAACAACAAAAAATAAAACCATGAAATCTTGTAGTTGCAAAATTGTTTTCCTTTCATTTAAAGTTGTAGAATATTGGCTATGAGAAAAAAATAAAATAAAATAATGGGAAGATAATGTGCTGTTTGTGTTTTTTAATGTTGTGAGTGAGTGTGTACCTCCAATGCTGTTGCCCCAGGCTAACAAGGTGAGGCCCAGTACAGTGTTGCTGAGACTGAGAACAACCCCCAGCAGGTGCAGCACACTAACAATCTCAGACGCCACAGTGCTGATCCACGGCGCACTGACCACAAAACCTAGCAGAGAATAGAGCTACACGCGCACCCACACACACACACACACAGAGAGAGAGAGAGAGAGAGAGAGCGATAGAACAAATGTAAAAATTAAAAAAAAAAAAAAAAACTATTCAGCAAGGATGCATTAAATTGATTAAAGGAGATAGTAAAGACATTTATAAATGTCTATACATTGTCTATACAATGCTTTCCATTTCAAATAAATTGTGTTCTTTTGAAAGTCCCACTCAAAGAATTCTAAACAAAAATGTTTCCACAAAAATATTAAGCCACACATGCTTTGAACATGAGTAATGGCTGCTGAAAATTCAGCTGTCATCACAATAATAAATTGAATTTTAAAATAAATTAAAGGAATAGTTCCCCCTTAAAAAAATTCTGTCATCATTTACTCCCCCTCATGTTGTTCCAAAACTTTGGTTCATACCACAATATCAAACAGTTGTTGCCCCCCATTGACTTCCATAGTATTTTTTTCCCCTACTATGGAAGTAAATGGGGGCCAACAACTGTTTGATTACCAGCATTCTTCAAAATATCTTCTTTTGTGTTCAACACAAGAAAGAAACTTATACAGGTTTGGAACGACATGAGGGTGAGTAAATGACAACAGAATTTTCATTTTTGAGGTGAACTATTACTGTTTTTACTGTATGTGTGATCAAATAAATGCATAAGAATATAAGAGACGTCTTTAAAAGAAAAAAATTTTCATACAAAGTGATATCTAGGAGGACGTTCATTTGTGGTAGTGAAGAAGACTATGCCCGAGAGGAAGACTCCAATGCAGAGTACAAGCACCCACACTGGAACTTCTCCTTCAATGAGCAGTAAGCCATCTTGAATGAAAGTGAAACATTGTCTATTTCAGTCACGTGTACTTTAGAGAGCATGAAATGATTACAAAATATCTGCATCAGCAGCATTTATCTTTTCACATACAAAAGGAATTTCAGTTCATCTGAATGCAGCGGGTGCATTTATGCAACAAATGACAGGGATGACATAACTGTACTTTCTACGTGCACATAAGAGATTGCTGTTGAACAGGTTTAGTTTCATTGTTCAAATAAAAATGCCAACCAACTTACACTTTCCCGACTGGAAGAAAAGTACACAGACTAGAGGACCAGTGATCATGTGAAGACAGTTCAGAGGGCGTTTCCAGTTGTGATCCTCCTTATCTGTGTCCACCACAGGAACGGTCAACAATAACAGCACTTCTACAGGCACCTAACACAGTCAGACAGACATGCAAAAGGAACTTCACCTTAAAATTACATATATAAAGTTCAAACCACTAACCAATTGGACAATTAAACAAGTTTATTTTAAACAATAGTTTCCTAAGAATGATTACTTATTTAGAACCAGGAAGTGATCATGAAAGTAAATACACATGTTTTCACCTTGATCACTTTGAGGACTTTGGCACTCCAGTGCTGTCTCCTCCAGGTCCAACTGTCCACCGGGTTAATGGCATTCAGGAAGATCTGAGCAGTGGATTGAGTGTAAGGCAGCAAAGGCTCATACTCTCCTTCATCTGAAACACACATATATACACACCAACACTTACAAACACATACATGCAAGATTTTCACACAGATAAATGCAAACCAATATCCTAAACTGAGAAAGAAACTGGCTGAAGAGTAGCATTTCAGAGCCAATGAAGCACACAAACATAAAATGTAACGACTGAGCACATAGCAACACTGTTACAACACACAGAACTTCCTTAAAGATACAAAATTCTCTCTCACTTTCACTGTTACCAGTGCAGATAGCAACACACTTGCGAAGTTCTGTAATTATGAAAGTCTGTGGTGTTGAAAACCATCATAAATGAAACAACCCATTGAAACTTCAGCCACTTACTAAGCCAACATAGTTTTAAGTTGAGAGGAAGTGACCCACCGTGTGCTTGTATGCTGCCACTCTGAATTTCTCTATATGAATCAGATGGGAGAGTCGCTCCTAAAAGTGAAGAACAGCACTAAGCACTGTTAGTCAAACAGCATTACTTTTATTTCATAAACTTCAATAGCACTTTATTTAAACAGACAAAGCTTTGAGTTTGCATTGTTTGGTGCAGCTTAGTGCAGTTAGTTCATATTTTACTACGGACAGGGGCGGACTTAACCAATAAGCGAGGTAAGCGGCCGCTTAGGGCCCCGGGGAATCAGGGGGCCCCATCTGATATTGGCGAAACATATTTGCAGCGTTGAGCAATGTAGCCGTTCACAGACATATCCGCTGATTTCTTGAACGCAGTGACCAGAAGTGTTTAAGTTAGAATCCACTCACCGCTCAAAATGCAGAGTTTTTGTCAAGTGCTGAGTACTGCAAGGTCGGGCATCATCTCATTATAACAAAGTGTAGATACGATGTAAATAAGAGATTCATCGTGCAGTATAGAGCTTATCAACGGAACGTTGTGAGATCGCAATGAATTGAAGTGAGTGACAGCTTTTAGTGATTATATGAGGGAGCGCACTTTGCGCGCATTCTAGGCTATATAATACTGTCTGACTGTCTCAGAACAGAGATATTCACCTCAGTAAAGAAAGTATTGTGTTTCAAGTCACAATTTTATTTATCTTGATGTTTCAAAATGACTCTCTTGTGTGCTTCTCATAGGCACACCGGCGCGAACTGCCGTGTACTCGTATAAACGCACGAATGAAATGACTGGAGATTTCCCCTTAATAATAGGTTTCATTTTCGATTTGTTTCTCAGCAAACCCTACAGTATGCCTTCAGGACACTTGGAATATGGAGTGAGTTGCATGGGATAGTTTTTTGTTTGTAAAAATTGGAAACGTTTACAATTTATTAAATGGACAAGTGCAAGCTTTTTTTTTTGATAATGTCTTCATTTGCGATCTCAAAAAAATAAGGTAGCCTGATTTGACTTTAGAACAGCATCAGGTTGACTAATTACTGGTTGTGAAGGGACAAATAAACTAGAGCAAGCAAGCAAAATAAGAGTTAAGCATAAAAGGACACATAGTTATTGTGTGGGGGCCCATACCTGGAATTTGCTTAGGGCCCCCAAATCACTAAGTCCGCCCCTGACTACGGCTGGGAACAAGTACTGAAGCAAGCAAAGCTCAGTGATCAAAAACAATAATTATGTGAGTTTACAATACATTTTGACATGTTTACCTTAAAAGAAAAATTGTCATTCCTCATACAGGAATTACAATGAAACTGAAAGAGGGCAGAAGTTGTGTGGTATGTGGTGTGTGATCAGTGCTGAGAAAGACTGTAGACTCTTTACCCTGTTCTCTGCCCGAGGTCTGAGCCGATCCATTTAGCTGATGCTTCTGACGATTGTATACATATGCACTCACAATAACAGTCAAAACATATGCAATATACAGCCCCAGATAACCTGTGGAGAACAGAAAAGAATGATAAGAAGAAATATACAGTATGACTTCTCTAACAAATTGAAATATCATATTCATGTACTATGCATGAAAGTAGAACATGCTGAATGAAAAAATGCGTGTAATTTTCCCAAATGAATGAAATGATAAATTTGATTAAGTGAATAACGGATATCGGACCTACGGCTTCTCCCATAGAAATATGGCCTTTATATAGGATACTGAAGGTCCAAAACACAGCTGCCATGTAGAAAATGACATCACGAAGGAATGGACGGGACGCCACAGTGAAAGGCTTAACCAGAGCAATGCTTCCAGCAACCACTGTTGTAACAAAGATTCCCGCTCCTAGAAAAAAAAACAAAATCAGATTAGGAAAATGGGTTTTTTTGTGATTGATGAATCGGTTCACAAGACTTAAAGGTGAAGTGTGTAATTTCTGCAGCACCCAATAGTGCTGTATAAACAGTCCCCCAGTCTGCCATTGTTCGGTCAAAACAAATAGTCCCAAGGTTATGGTTGGACCGCTTGCATGACTCAAGCAACCTGCAATTGTAAAATTCAGTTTGGTGCCTTTATTGGTTGATAATTACACAGTTTACCTTTAAATACTCCAACTCATGTCCTTGATATGTGTGTGTGTGTGTGTGGGGGTATATGTTTAACAGAGCTGATCTCTCACCAAACAGTGCTCCAATAGCAAGACCAGCAGTTTGAGGGTGGGAGAAAGCGGCCATGGCACTGAAGACATCTGGAGCCCCATTGCCAAGTGCCAGGAACGTTACGCCCTGTTCCACTCAGTCACGGAAAACAATGTGGGGGGAAAAAAAACCATGGGACCGACAATTGGACCTTTTTGGACCTTTTCCAGCAAATAAAACACAAACTCATCATTGAGGATTCCACTCTGTCACATATACTACACACCCCTCTCAGGCATGCACACACTTTAATGGCACAAACACACTTTGAAAACTCATCATGCACACAAACTTAAGAACACAAACAGAACCTGACTGTTAAACAAACACTACCCAGGATGATACAGTCTTGGCTAACACTGTCAGCTTATGACCTAGTAACATACTAATCGTTTGATATGTCTAGTTGTTTAGCATGTTGTGATATTCTCTTCACTCCAGGACCCAGGAGTTTATCACTTCTGTGGTTGATAAAGGTACAGCAGAAGTCCACAGCAGGAGTAATTAACCTACCCAACCTATGCAAAATGAGGACAAAATCCAAGAATCCGCTGATCAGCCACATTTCAGCCATTTAAAGGATACGGCCACATTATGAGTCAGTCTCAGTGTGGAGGAAATGGCTGAGAGATTTGGGCAGAAACTGAAAAAAAAAAATACAATTAAATACATATTTTAATCCATATACATTTAAACTTTCATTTCTGTTCTTTATAGAACAAATAAATTCTAAATAAGCTTTGCAACCTAATGACAAATTAACTGCCTTCTTGACCCTCAAAAAACAGAACCCTTTTAAAATAAAGTGACTCAACTCTAAGTTCTCCAAATAAATGAAAGACAATGGGCCTCATTTACGAAACGAACGTACGACCGAAAATTGGGCGTACGGTCGTTTCTACGCAAAACTTGGAATTTATCAATATGGACGTGAGTGGTGGCTACGATCAAATCTCACGTCAGGTCTGAGCTCGTGTACGCAAGTTTTTGAGTTAGCCTGAATTTGCGTGCAGCATAGAGAATCTCGGAGAATTGTATAATGACAGCATTTTGTTCATTTAGATTATTTTCAGAAACCGACAAACGAAGCTTTTTTTTCCGGGCTTTAGCTTTATATGCGCAAATAGCAGCATAAACAACAGACCATGAGGAATCACACATCGTCGTATCACGCACCTGCAGCACTTCTGTGAAT
>JAFVLL020021140.1:0-10973 GCA_021397915.2 Tor tambroides | reverse complement strand
GGTGTGATTTATGCACAGAAAACTGCATTGTGGGCTCGAACATTTTCCAAGTGCTGCAGCTTGCAGCAATTTAAATTATATGGGGGGAAAACCACCAAAACAACTATTTGACTGTGGTCCCATATTGAAATTGATATATTTATATGGATTAATTTGGCTCAAAGGAGCAGTTATACATTTTTTAAACTATTTAAGGGACTGCAACGGTCCTTCATAGTAAACATTTCACAAATTCTACACATGTGGAGTTCACGGTCCACGGATGGCATAACTGAAACAGAAAAAAAAATGCTTTGATTTGTTTCAGCAGCATTATTAGGCTTATTCTTCTTTAATTAACACTGCAAATGGCTGAATGTTGCATGAAATACAGCATGAGTGTACATATATCCTAAGGGCCAGATTGTGCTCATGCTTTCTGAACAACCTTCTGTTTCTTCAGCTGAATTGATGTGTAATTTTCACATAAAAAGTACACATACCATGTGATGTAGACTAAATCACATGGCCTATATATAAAGGTCACTTTTTCTTAAATTGATTGTTCACACATTTAAATGAAAACGAAGGTTGACACGCTGCATATGATGACTGATGAACTGTCAACAAAGTAACAAATGAGTCCTTGAATAGGTTAATTCAGGATATTTTGGCCATTTTTCCTGGTCATCTCAATGGTGTCCCAGTTACCACGAATTCACTGAAACTTTGAAAGTTTACTGAAAGTTTCTCACAGCTGAAAGGAGATTTAAAAACATGCAACATGTAAAATCTTAGAAAAGCTGTTAGTCCTGCTTTAAAAGAACCAAACTCTGAACTCTGTGATGTTTTTATCTGCTGTTTGGACTCTCATTCTGACGGCACCCATTCACTACAGAAGATCCATTGGTGAAAAAGTGATGCAATGCTAAATTTCCCCAAATCTGTTCCCAACAAACTCATCTACATCTTGAGTGAGTTAATTTTCAACCAATTTTCATTTCTGGGGGAGATATTCATTTACATTTTCCCCACACGTTTTTCAAAATTCATGTGAACAACTCTCAGACCCCTGAAATTAATCAAGTGTGAAAGCACTCTAAAATATGCATTCTCTCGAGGATGTGGCCACAATGTTGGATGAGTCGTTTAGCCTCTGTGGTCGCCACCTCAGGTTTCCCATTGTAACAAATACCAAATGTGATTCTTTTATTTTTTTATTTATTTTATTTAATGATAGAGTTCACCCCTATTCTTCAGCTTCAGTTTACATTACTTTGAATAAATTCCATAAATAACATAACAGACATTAAGAAGTCTGATTCATTCATAGTGAATCGGCTTGCTCGCTCGGCTCGTATAAGCAATGAACACATCAAAAAATGATTCAGCATCCCTGTGCTTGTTTTTCTTCTCAGTTAGGGTGTTGTATTATTAAGTATAAATGTACCTGTTTAACACTGTCAGCATATTTTAGATTTTTCAATCATTGATTTTGTGCCAGAAAAAAATATGGCTCTAATTAAATTACAAATTATTGGACAGAATATTTTAAGTAACTTCAATGTAGTTTCATATTTTTTGTTTTGTTTGTAGCTCATAGCTACGTAGTGTAGTACTTTTTTAAAAACAATACTATAGCTTGACTACTAGAAATTACAATTAGCCTGAAGCTTGCCAAGTTTTAATGTAGCTTCCCCAACACTAAATGTTTTGTCATTTTATTTGGTCATAAGTACTGTAGAGGATCTCATGAAACTCAAAAATTGTCATTATTGCCAGCCTTGAGCTGGTTACTTGACATAGCAATTGTGCTTATGAATATACTCCATAGAGAAATGCTGGGAGGTTACAGTCATGGCCATTCACATAATATTTGGGTGTTATATTTTCTTTACAACCAAGCTAAAGAACGCAATGGAAATATGCATGCTTTGTTCTGTGGTAAATTGATAAGTACTGTCTGTGTCAGCCAAGGCTGCAGTATATTTCCACATTTGCTAGGCATATGTGAGTAATTAGAAATAACTCATTTGGCAGACTGTCTGGTAATAGTGAGGAAATCGGTGTAATGTTTGGCTCATGGACCTCAGGGCCATACAATTATCATTTACAACGTGTTTGTTTTTTATACACAACTGCCATTTGCTAGATACGCCTCATGTGATGGAAGGCAATTCAATCTCAATTCATTGCAACAACACCTTTTAATCTCTTTATTCTATGGGCTAGTGGAAAAATGAGTTGTGCAATGATTTCGTTTCAACATGGTTTCAATATAAAATATTATGCATATTATCTCTTCTCAAATTATTACTAATGAATCGAAAATAACAGAACGCAGAAGTGGAAACTCTTAGTAGTAGTCTATGGCTTTTTAACCAAATGACAATTTACCAACTGGGGTGTTGGTAACATGCTAAAAGATGAAAGATATTCTCAGTTTTATTTGATTCTAAATTATGACTGATTTTTACGTTGCTTGTTATCTTGACTAATTATCAGTTAACTTTATCGTGCATATGCCAGAGTCATTATAATTGATGATTCTTCTAGTTTCTTTCACTGTAATTTTCAAATTCAACTTCCACATCCAAAAAATGGTTATGGTAGAGGAAAAGACCCTCTCAGTTAAGTCAATGAGCAGTAATTAGCATAATTAGAAACCTTTTCAGAATATAATAAATACATATGAGATAATTTAAACTGCATCTTAAAAGTGCAAGAATTCCAAGCCATTCACTTAGACCTCCATGACTGACTGACGACAATATATAATGTTATGATGAATGGGTCATGGTGTCTCTGCAATAAAGTCACATTTGATTTTCATTCCAAAACATGCAGTGGGTGAACTTCACTTAAATAAATAAGACAGCCCTTCATCCAGCTACTAGAGGATGAGTGTCTAGCTAAGATTAACTGACAACACAGACCAAGACCACGCAGCAGAATAAAATAAATGACTAACATCTGCCCATGAAAACGACACTCATGTCATGAATGAAGCTTGTGCAATACTTTCTCTAAGAAAGTCTCTTGTCTGTTAGTTTCTCTTGTGATTTACGGCAGATGTCCTTAGTCTTTAAACATCCCTGCCTGCGATGTCCAACAATATATGTCACCATAAGTCACAAAAACATCAATTTACCTTTCGAGTAATTCACATTGATCACTTTTGATCTGTCTGCTGCCAGACTGTGGGGTCGGAATAAACTCTGAAGTTACTAAATTAAAGGGTTAGTTCACCCCAAAATGAAAATTCTGTCATTAATTACTCACCCTCATGTCTTTCCAAACCCATAAGTCCTCCGTTCATCTTTGGAACACAAATTAAGATATTTTTGATGAAATCGGAGAGCTCTCTGACCCTGCATAGACAGCAATGCAACTGAAATGTTCCCAGGACCAGAAACGTAATAAGGACATCGGTAAAACAGTCCATGTGACATCAGTGGCTCAACTTCACTTTTTTCAAAGCTACAAGAATACTTTTTGTGAGCAAAGAAAACATCAAAGAAACTGTTTACGTTCAGGGCAAAGCGCACGCATGCGCTATGGTATTCTACAAAATGGTGGAAGACGGTCTCGGGGGAAAAGAATTGTTAAAGTAATTATTTATGTTTTCTTTGCGCACAATTAGTATTCTCGTAGCTTCACAAAATTGAAGTTGGGCCACTGATGGACTGTTGGACTGTTTTACCGATGTTCTTACTATGTTTCTGGGTCTGGGAACATTTCAGTTGCGTTGCTGTCTATGAAGGGTCATATATGGAGAGCTCTCCTATTTTATCAAAAACATCTTAATTTGTGTTCCAAAGATGAACGAAGGACTTAGGGGTTTTGAACGACATGAGGGTGAGTAATTAATGACAGAATTTTCATTTTTCGGTGAACTGTCCCTTTAACAGCACTCCTCAGTATCGTGAGTTTTCGAAACAGTCCCACAAGCAACCTACTTTTTCCAATGACTAGCGGTGTAGCGCGACCAAACACCACATCACCGTTTATAATGCCAGGCCCAGGACTGATGGAATAATCAAACGCATCTAGTCGATGGTCGTCTTTTTTTTTTATACAAGGAGGCCACTCCCCTTTCTCCCTCTCATATGTCGCGCTGAAACGTCTGAATCGTTTAGCGAATCAGTTCATCCCAACCGGTCCTCTCGTCTCATAGCCTATTTGTAAATAAAATTAAGAAGTCGATTCATTCTATTGAATCGACTCGCTCAGACGGTTCATATAAGCGATGGGCACATCAAAAAATGATTCAGCATCCTTGTGCTTGTTTTTCTTTTTGGTTAAGGGTGTTGTGTTACATAGTATAAATGTTTGCTGCCTGATTAAGTTTTATACTGTTAGTCTTTTTTAGATGCTTCATTCATTTAAAACCACTCATTGTGCCAGAATATGGCTCTGATTAAATAATAAATTACTGGACAGAATTATAATTATTGGAAATATTTCTGAAAAAACAATATTACCATTTTCAGTAACTTCAATGTAGGTAACTACTTTTTTGTTTGTTTGTAGCTCATAGTGTGCTAACAAACCTACTTTTTCAAATATAGCATGACTATAGTTTTAAAGTAGCTTCCCCAACACTGCTTACACCAGTGTTAATGGTTGTAAACTAAAACTCAGCAGGTCTTTTTGAGACATTCCTTTTCAAAACAAAGTAATTTCCATCCATTTGTGTTTATAATGGACAGATATCGGTTCAAGCAAGACAACAGGCCCACATATTATTTTGGATCTCATTTGCTTTGAGCTCCACAGGAGCAGTGGGAAAAAAGCGAAAGTGGAGGAGTTGTATTATCAGAGGCCCTAACTCATCTTTAGGGGAGCTCGAATCTGCCCATTGTCTGAGAAGAGAAGCGAGCCCCACACTGTGGCGCCGTGCATTTGAATTGCTGACACGGCAGAAAGCTGTCTGGGTCACAGAGTCACCTGGCACCAGTGGTAATGGCCAGCGAGGCAGGGCGTTTGGGGGGGGGGTGATGGTTTTGAGGGTGTGCTACGTACAGCCGCTGCCGGGCATTGGGGCCATTATGGCGATGCTGAAATGCTCCCCTTCTCCATGATGACAGGCCAATCTTCCTCCAACAATACGGTGTAACTATCACCATATGTTTGAACTCTCCCAGTGGACATGCAGGCCATTTTTGGGAAGTATGTTGCATAAATTCACAAAAAACTGCTTATTTTTGTAAAGCGCCAAACCTAATGAAGTTTTATTTTTGATTATCTATTCCTAACCCCGGCTCCTGTGAGGTAGGCAAAAAATGCAAGAAAGCAAAAACATCATTGACCCTGTGACCCCCCAAAAAATCCTAAAAAGACTACAGGTGTCCAGACTTTGCATTTATAACCCTATATCATCACAATGAGAAATTCAGCATGCTTCTTACAGGGACAGTTTAACCAAAAATGAAAATTTTCTTCATTTATATTCACCATCACACCATTCTAAACCTAAATAAAAGGATATTTTGAAAGAGATGTTACCTTAAATTGTTACTTGAAATGTTTAAATTTAAAATCCATCAAATTACCAGATAACTATCTTCATAATTACTCTTCATAATAACAAAATCATGTTAAATTAAATTAAAAAAGTACAATTAATTAAAAGTAAATTAAAAATGTAAATTAAAAATTAATGAATGCATAAATAAATGTATAAATAAACAAACAAAAATGTATGAATAACTAAATATGACCAAAATTGACATTATTACAATTTACACACAGAAAAGATATTTTGAAGATTGTTTTTGTTTTTTTGTTTTTTTGTTTTTTTTTTAAACACAGTGAAAAGTTAATGGGGTCAAAAACTATTTTTCAAAATGTCCTTTTATGTTCCACAGGAGAAAGAAAGCCATACAAGTTTGGAATAACACAAAGTTGAGTAAATGATGGCAGAATCCTCATTTTTGAGTGAATTATCCCTTTAAAAGGCTTTGAAAGCTGTTTAATTACTATCTACAAGCAGCAGCAATTCAGACTCTTGATCTCAAAAGAGATTGTTTTTGAATGTCACATAATTTACTTAAACACATATCTCTGTGCAGGTAATTACAGATGCCGATATAACCGTAATTACAGGGTACGCACATGCTAATCAGCATTATTTCACACCCTACCTGGCTCCGATGTAAAGTGTACGATTGACCTGCAGGATCCTCTGAATATGTAAAGGCTCCTGTCTGAGAGATGAGCGATGGGGTCGTCCAAGAAACACAGGATACCTTCTCACCACTGAGGAGGAAAGAGGTAGATGAGACAGTGAGTGATAAAAGGAAAGTGTTGACAGAGGGTTGTATCATCTCTTCATTGCACTTATGGGTGTGGGTGAGGTGATCCGTTAAGGCGAGAGGCGTTCGATCACTCGCGAGTCACACTTGAGATAAAAATGCTGACAGCTGCCTATAGTTGCTTTTCAGTGGTTTTCACAGATAAAGTCTGTTCTCATCATCTGTCGGCCTAGTCAAGTAGTGTTGTTACCAGAAGTGTAAAATGTACTGAGAAATTACATTTATCCTGAAACCTGCTACATGACATTAATAATTTGGTAAATTTAAAGTTTAAGCAGTTCAAGTAACAAACAACTATCTGGTTTTGCAGTTGTTTGATACTTGAATGTAATCGTAGATTGAAGTAGGAAAGCATAACGGCAAGATCAGGGATAAAACAAATTAAATGTAAAATTAAATTTCAAAGACGG
Source organism: Tor tambroides (assembly GCA_021397915.2). NCBI lineage: Eukaryota > Metazoa > Chordata > Actinopteri > Cypriniformes > Cyprinidae > Tor > Tor tambroides. The sequence continues at coordinate 4,267 of JAFVLL020021140.1, read as the reverse complement.
GGAAAAAAGTACATTGCAATTAAAAATGTAAATTAATTAAAATAATTTTTTTATTATTAATAATAACAACAACAACAAAAACAACAACAACAACAACAACAACAACAACAATAATAATAATAATAATAAAAAACAAAACCGACATGATTTTCATTCTTTCTTTATGTGAAAATATATATCTGCCTATATTTTTATCCTATAGTATTATCCTGAAACCTGTTACCTTAAATTTTTACTGGAAATTTTTAAACATTAAAATTCATCAAATTATTAAAAAAGCTATCTGATTTTGTTGTTTGATATTTGAATGTAGTTGTATTTGTAAGTAGAAAAGCATCAAGGCAAGACCAGGGGTCAAATAAAAATAAATAAAATAATGTAAAATAATGTCTAATTCAATTTTAAAAAGTCAATTTAAGTGAAAAAAGTGGATCAAAAAAGTTCATCAAAGTTGTCCTAAGACAAGAACGGGTACTGTTTTGGTTTTAGGGCAACTTTGATGAAATGTTTTGATCCACTTCAGATGTTGACTACTGCAATACAAATATAAATACATGAACAAACAAACAAACACATTTTACCAAAATTTGCATGATTACAATTTAATTATTCTTTCCTCACATTAAATAAGTTCTAACAATCTTGAAAACCCCTGTGGTCACATTTACTGCTACTCAATTTCGCGAACAAAATCCAAACTTTCCCACAATAATACTTAACTATAATAATGAAGTACAATTATTCAAGTACTTTACACCCCTGTTTATTACCCTCCTTCTCTGTCTGTTCCTCTTTTTCAATATGTGATAAGACTCTCCCTAGAGCTTCCTACAGCTCCTCATCTCTTTATCCTCCTGCCCTGAGCATTATAAACCCCCTCACTTTTCTCATCTTTCAGCTTAGATAGACCGGCATGAGTTAGGCTGGGATGCATGGAATCGATATTATTGATGAGTGATCAATCACATGCCTGCTCTGCATTAGAAAGTGAAAGCTGAGAGCCTGAGAGCACAGATGGGCCCAACCCTGATCCTTGATGACTGCATGTGAAATGAAGACAACGTTACCTTCAGTGGGGATAAAGTTCAGAGGTCCTGGTTCCTCAGGGAAGACCGCACACACCAACCGCAGGAGCCAGAAGAGCCCGATGAAAGCTTTGGCCAAAGTCGTCATGGTAGAGGAGCTCCGGCACTATGATAGGAACATGCGAAAAAGAGTCAGGTGAGGTGGCAGAATATCTAGCAGGATGCACATTTATGGTTATGTTCACTTTGTGAATAAAACTAGCACTCTGATGGACTTTAAAGTATCTCTATCATCACCCCGGAGATTAAGATCAGTAATTAAGTCATCCGCCAATAGAATTTGTGCCAGTCAGCCCTAATGGTCCAGTCGGTGTGGTGTGTCACAGAACTGTCATCAAAGACGCGGCACTCAGGACTGAACTGCCCGGACGTCTAACAAAAGGGCTTCACACAGAGCCAGGAATGGGGAGGGGGCAGGAGCGCATGTGAGTGGGAAGCTCTGTTTAAAAACCTAGAGAGCTGTCCTGCTGTCTACTGCTACAAGCAGCATCCTAACCGAATTAAACATCGAAATTACTGATCTGAAATGCACTACACACCAAGTATACAGGGATTTTTAAAAAGTCTTCACGAAAGAGTTAAAAGCCATGAACCAAACCAACCAGCTTCAGTGAATCAAAACATCACAAACTTTGATTTGAAGCAAAAAAGTATTTGTGGGAAAACAAGGTACAGGACTGCGTACTTGACAGCTTTATTAAAGAACAGAAATACAACGCCATGAAGAATTAAGAATGACAATCTAATTAAAAAATGACATATATACAAAACTATTGATTTAAGGATGTTCATTTGACTCTATTATGCTATTAAAAGTGCTTATGCTTAATGGGAGTGAAAGGGCATGCTTTGCTTGTTGCAATTCTCTGATTGGTGGAGACATTTTTGGAGAATCATGGGTAATTTGGTTTTCACCAGGAATTCTGCTGTTAAAATGTTGTTGTTTTTTTTATTTAAAAAAAATAAATAAATAATGTGGTCTGATGACTTCAACAAAAGCATATAGCATTGATTAACAACTTTATAGCTCACAGTAGGACTAGAGAAGAATTGTTGAATAAAGTTATTTTTGTTTTCTTTGCACACAAAATGTATTCTTGAGCCACTGATGTCACATGAACTATTTTAACGATGTACTTACTACTGTACCTTTCTGGGCTTGAACGTGTCAGTTATGTTGCTATCTATGCAGGGTCAGAAAGCTCTTGGATTTCATCAAAAATATCTTAATTTGTGTTCCGAAGATGAACAAAGATCTTATGGGTTTGGAACAACATGAGGGTGAGTAATTAATGCCATAATTTTAATTTTTGGGTGAACTATCCCTTTAAAGTTCTGCCTACTGTAGGTACTGTGACTATGTTTTTTTTGTTTGTTTTTTTGCATGTAACTTTTGAGTGTGGTTGCATATGTGTGTACTTGAGAAAGTTACTGAAAGTAGAGATGGACTTTTAAATTGAATGCCTGAAAATAGACAGGTATTGTATTTTTTCAGAACTCTCGCCCTCTTGAAAAAAAGACGGCAGAAAGAGAGAAGATGTGATGGAAACACAAATGTCACTCAAATTAAAGTGCAATGCAATCTATGTGGAAATTACCTCTGCACTTCAGAGAGGCGCAGAGAAGCTCTGGAGAACTGTCACAATAGTATTGTCTGTAATAATCTAACGTAATGGTACTGTCTGAAAAAGAGATTTCAGTGGACAGATGATACATGTATGATTGCGTGTATCTTTTACTGGTTTGAGATACATCAACACCATTTTAATAGCTTGAAAAAACATACAGAAAATTGCTGTATCAAGTCGATACACACTTCAGTTTTCCTCCATGAAAAATGGTATCAAATCCTTCTGTTGTTCCAAACTGACGTTCCTTCTTCCGTGAAACACAATAAGAATATATTTTAAAGAATGTTTACACTGTTTTGTCCATACAAGGAAAGTCAGCGTGGTCCAAAACAACATTGAAATCCACTGACTTTCAATAATATATCATCTTTTGTGTTCTGCAGTAGAAAGAAATGCATATAGGATTGAAACAACATGAGGTTAAGCAAATAATGAGAGAATTTTTATTTTTGGGTGAACTCTTTAAAACAATACTTATACTGGGTTTTGATTAAGCCAGAGGAACAGATCAAGAAAATTGAACAACGGAACAAAACAGAAAGCCATTCTCAACAGAACATAAGGGGCAATAATGGAAAACCAGATTTTATGAAAAGGCACAGCATGCTTTTCATACCTTTTAAATGAACTGTACAATGAACTGTTGTATTTATACAAAAGAATGGCTGAAAAACCTGGGAAATTATAAGGCCAGTTGTCATGCATTTCTGATATATTTTCCACAGTGGTCAGGGGTTTCAATAGCATGAAACTCTATATATGAATGAGTAGTACTCAGCTCTCAGCTTGAGTGTTAACAAGCTGAGAACATTTGCTTTGAAACTTTAGTGGAAATGCTGTTAGTTACAGTCGCAGTGCAAACAAACAAATCAGCGTCAGTTGAGCTTTTCAGCGCCACAGCATTAAGACGACATGTACATGTATTAAAATCCGACAGCCTCAATTTCTTTATTCAAAAAAAAACCCTTCTCATTTTCCTGTGGCTAAGCGCCAATTGAGTTACACAATGCAAAGCAGCCAGCTCTCATTTGTCAGAGCGTGGCCTTGCTGTCCAAAACGCACACATGTACATGTACACACACAACTACATCCATTGTGGGTCTATTTCTATAGTGAAATGACTTGTGACGTTTTATCAGGGCTAACTATCTTTCCAGGACATTTCTAGAATTCCTGCTATTGAAGTCTGAACAAGGCCACCCCACACACTAATAGTTCAATACCCAATGCAGCAAATTACGCCCAACAATAGGCTTACATGAAGAAGAAAAAGAGAGAAAATGAAAAGAGGCCAAATGGGGAATGAAGGCAGACGGACCAGGATAGCTTAAACTAGAAGACGCTGCCATAAGTTGGTATCAGTGATTCTATTGTCTTGCTACAATTAATCATTTACGAGTATGCGCCAGGCCTCACGCATTTAATTAGCATAATTAGAAACTCTGAGCTATAGAGTTTCAGGGGACAGCAAGCTAAACAGATGCAGAGGGGGTGAAGTAAATACAAGCTTGGATATAACATACACCATTCCACTTTTAATTATGGCAAATG
>JAFVLL020021139.1:20000-44994 GCA_021397915.2 Tor tambroides | reverse complement strand
CTGATGCTGGAGTTTGTGCTAAAGGAGCCCCGACCAAGTATTGAGTGCATAAATGAACATACTTTAAAGAACTTGAACTTTTCTGTTTTGAAAATATTTTTTTTGATTCATCTAAGGAAATATTCTTATATTTTGAGCTACTGATTTTTGACTTTCATTAGCTGTAAGCTCTAATCATCAAAATTAAAACAAAAAAACTTTTGAAGTGTTTTACTTTACATGTAATGAATCTAAAATATATGAAAGTTTCACTTTTTGAAATAAGTTATAACTTTTTCACCATATTCTAATTTTCTGAGATGCACCTGTAAGCTAAATATTTGCAGAAGCCTCTGACAAGGAGTAAGAGTTTGAATAAAACAGCAGATTGATTGGAATGCATTAATAAGCTCATGTTTGACAGATTTCAGTCCTTTAGACGTAAATGATGATCTTGACATTTACACTCATTTACATGTTAAGAGACAGAACATTATGTGAATAAATGCTGCTTCACTGCTTTCAGCAACTTTTACTTATGAATTCGAAAGGCTGCTATTGGTCACTGAAAGTAAATGTCATATTATACAACTACGAATTACTTTACAGAGAGCTTTACCTTAAGAACAAATGGTGCAAATACAGAATTGGTTACAAACTAGCTAGTAGCTGCAAAGCCTCTAGTATGCACTTTACATTACAATTTAAGTAAGAACTAATGAATGGCTGGTGCAACTCTTATGTTGTCTAAATGACCAGAGTGATTTGCGCAGTTCAAGGTCAAGGTAATTAGTTCAATTAGTGCCCCAGGAATTCCTATTTTCAAGTCTAAAATCCAGGTTCACTCTTAACACAAAAATGCCATGCGACATGCCACAATAGCAGCTGTTCAGAAAGTATTTGAAGTTAGATGCACAGCAGGATATTGGACCAATGAGATTTCACTCTGGGCAGGGCTATCCAGCAAAACACTGCAGAAATGGAAACTAAAAATTCAAAAGAAAAAACTGTCATCATTTGCTTACTCTGACTTCATTTTGTAGAACGTGTTTTGTTTTTTGTTTTTTTGGTGGAACTATGCATTTAACTCTTTCCCCACCAAACACAGAATTTTCCAGGTTTCTGTGTTTTCACTGTTAAACACTTGGAGGCGCTATTACGCATCTCCTGAATGAGTCTAGAATGTGCCGATCAAAAACACAGACGAGGAAGACGAAGAAACAAGTGATCTCATATATAATGCCATCAACAATAAACAGCATACAAATGAAAACTGCCTATTTTTACCAAGTGAATGTCAATCCAGGAAGTGTTAAAGGACTGTGCAAGCTTTACTGCATCTTTGCTTTGATCATTGCACTGAATTTGATCCAGGTGTAGCATTTGATAAAATTGAGATTTTCTTAGCTTTTTGCTCAAAATGTTCCTTTTTTTATTAAACTTACCTACATTCAAGTGCTGATAAAAAAGGATCCTTGAAGCTAGAATAAAACTGATTTTTGTTGTTGTTTAAAAGTAGAGGCTCTGTTCTTTAATTTGATGTATTGCATGTTCAGATATTCATACAACAAAATATTTTGGGGGCCATAAAATTTTAGTGAAAATTTAAAAAAAAAAATGCTGGCGGTGGCTGGCAACTTTTTTTCAGAAACACTGGCGGGGAAAGAGTTAAAGTCACAGTGAAACAGAAGTAGTGACAGAGCCTCTTATCAATAACAAATGTAGGGTGGGGACTTGGTTCTATGCACTGGGTGTCGTCGATTGGATGTTGAGATGTGGGCGTGGCTCTTAAAAGTGGAGGCAAATAAAAGGGGTGTGGTTTAAGCACTAAATTGCAGATGATGTTCTGCGTACATCACTAGAGAGAAATCTGTCGTTTTTACTAGAAGATCCGGTTTTGATATCGTGATTAAAGATTACAAGGTCAAAACATTTGAAAAAATGAAACACATGCACAAATTAATTTTTCATATCATGATCTATAATATGTGTATAACATATACAAAAAATGCATCTATAACATATGCAAAAAATAAGGTGAATTTTTTTTCATGCCAACTTTATAGGAATAGTTCAGCCAGAAATGAAAATAAGCTAAAACTGTACTCATCAGTTTGTTTCTTCATCAGATTTGGAGAAATGTAGCATTTCATCACTTGCTCAGCAATGGATGCTCTGCAGTGAATGGCTGCCGTCAGAACGAGAGTCCAAACAGCTGATAAAAACATAATAATCCACACCACTCCAGTCCATCAGTTAATGTCTTGTGAAGAGAAAAGCTGCTTGTTTGTAAGAAACAAATCCAAATCAGATGAAGACACAAACTAACACACATCTTGGATTAACTGAGAGTAAATGTTCAGCAAATTTAAAAAACTATACTGACTGACCGCTGCTTTACTGTGGTTTCCAGACACAGCTGCTCTCACTCGTGTTATCTTCAGCTGTCAGTGCTGAGCTGCTTTCTCTTGTCAGTGTGCATCTAATGGCTTCCTCTCATGACATTCTGTATTCAGCCTATGATCAGTGCAGCCACAAACACTTCCACCATTTCGTCGATAATGAGTCCAAAAAAAAACTAAATGGCAAAATCAGTTTTTTCAAAAGCATAAATAATGCCCTAATTTCCCAGTGTAGATCTGTTCTAAACACACTCTCTGAGCACCTCATTACGGCTCATATGTGGGATGCTCGTCTCTCAGATGGCACCTGGCTTTCAAAGAATTAACCTGCTACACCTTCGCCCTGTTGCTAGGCGACCGCCAGGCGCTTGGCTGCCGCTGCCGGCGGTATAATAGACAGGACTGTGTGATTATCAAAGACGGGCTGGACTCTCTCAGACTGGAGTGGAGGGAGGGCTGTCCGGCCGCACACTTTAGGGCTGGATTCCGCTCACGCCGCGTGCGGGTCCGGCCGTTAATTAGTTTCTTTTGATGCAGATGATTAGCCGAATGAAGTCTGCCGAGACTCGTTAAGAGTAAGTGTGACTGTATTATAAACTGACAGATGGCCCAGAATGCAAAGCGCTGTTTGCTTTGGTGTGAGACTGGCACTCAGAGACAAACGCATGGGACCGTGTTCGGGATTTCACTGGTGCCAGCTGAGAAAACACACAGCAGGGTTATTACTGTGAAAAATTCATTCAAAATTCTTTTCATTTTGGTTTTTTGGTAGCTCTAATTGTTCATAAGAAGTCTTTAGAAATGGACTAGTTTTAGTTTTCATCCTTTATTGTGTCAGAGACACATGGCTGATTCTTGTCTAGTTTATTAAAGTAGCAGTACTTATTATCATCAGCAAATCTGAGATTAAGCCGAAAGTGCGACAGTATTTCAACTCTTTCATAATGGGTTTGTAAATGATATACAATGCCATTCAAAAGTAGTCTGTAAGATTTTTCAGTGTTTTTAAAAGAAGTCTCTTTTGCTCAGCAAGACTGCATTTATTTGATCAAAAGTACAGTAAAAACAGTAAAAATATAAAATATTATTACAATTTAAAATAGCTGTTTTCTATGTTAATATCTGTTAAACTATAATTTATTTCTGTGATCAAATCTGAATTTTCAGCATCATTACTCCAGTCTTCAGTGTCACATGATCTTCAGAAATCACTCTAATATGCTGATTTGCCACTCAATAAATGTTTCTTCTTATTATATTATATATATGTATTTTATTTTCAGGATTCTTTGATGAACAGAAAGTTCAAAAACAGCACTTCTCATTTTAATTTAGTTGTACTTGATTTATTAAAATAAAACTGCAACTAAAACTGAAGTGACAGATAATAATAATGATGATGATGAAGATGATGATGATAAGAATAAAAAAACACTAAAATGACAAAAACAACAAAATTCTTTAAACTTTTTTAAAAAAGTGTAAAAATAGAAAGTGATTCAAAATAATAATACAAGTTACAATAGTATCTAGATGTTAAAATAACACTGGTTATAATAAAGAGATCATAATTAGAATTAATGGTATTATCACTCGGTTTCGGTCTGTATTGTTATAAATCACGTTTCATTAAATTATTTTGTTTAACGCCATTTGTATATTGGTGCAAGCATCTGTTTGAACCATGTGTTCAAAAAGGCTTGGATGATGTTATTCCCTTAAAAATGCTGTCAAAAAGATCAAAGAATTTATAAAAGACTTTTTTTTTTTTTTCGCTTCTCCATTTTTTTTCTAAATAAACAGGCTAGATTGATGTGTTTGAACCTGCATCAAGGGTTTTGCAGCATCTCGTGCATGACATAAAGGTCTAAAAATGTGATGCATAAATTAAAAAGTTTAACTGAAAAAAAAAAAGTTGGAAAAAATATTTTAGCTTTAATATGAACATCACCTTTAAGTATGTCAAATAATATGACCAAGTTCAGTATTCTGGTAATTATGATTCATGGAGGCACAAATGGCAGTGTTTCTTGAAACGAAGCATGTCTAGTATCCCAGCACTCACACTCTTCCTCCTGTTGATGTCAGGTGTAAAGGGCCGGCGGAGAGAGAAACAGACACCATGGACACCTTTGTGGATTCCTCCTGGTACTATTTCAGATACACTGACCCTCAGAACCCGCTGAGGTAAGGAAAAGCGGCTCTGTCTGGCTCTGTCTGTCCCACCAGGTGTTTGTGGAGACTGTTCCAGTCTGTGGTGCTTCCAGAGATGCTGAGAAAGCGAGACTCAGAATGGAAGACCATCTGTGTGTGCTATTTCAGATCAACAACACTGATTTTAAAATGTCACTCCTTTGTCCTTGTAATGCATCGCACGCATCTTCATAAACACAATAAAATAGCACAAGCATATCTACACACTGTTCCAGAAACTTCACAGGCAGCATTAAAGCATAGACTGAAAGCTAAATGAAATATATAATCAGTTAGCCTTCAGTCTATGCATTAATGCTGCCTATGAAAGTTTTACCAGATATTAATGTGTGTATGTGACCCTGGACCAGAGGTGGGTAGAGTACCCAAAAACTGTACTCAAGTAAAAGTAAAAGTACTTGTAGAAATATTTACTCAAGTAAAAGTAAAAGTAATAGTCTGAATAGTTACTTGAGTAAGAGTAAAAAAGTATCGGATAAAAAAACTACTCAAGTAGTTAGTTACTAGTTACTTTGGATCATATACTGAATATAGTCTATTTTTATTTAGATATATAGATATTTAGGTAAAATTTATACATACACACTGCCGTTCAAAAGATGTTTTTTTTTTTAATGTAATTTATTTCAGTGATGCAAATCTGAATTTTTATCAGCCTTTTAAGCCAGTTCAGTGTCACATAATCCTTCAGAAATCATTCCAATATGTTGATTTATTATCAATGCTGTTCTTTTTAGCTTTCTATTCATAAAAGAATCCTGAATAAAATGTCACAGGTTCCAAAAAAAGCAGCAAAACCCTGTTGAAAAAACCAGCATATGCTGGTACATGTTTTGAAGCATGGGATGCTGGTTTGAGCTGGTTTAAGCTGGTCCTTTGCTGGTTTATGCTGGTCCTTAGCTGGTTTAAGTTGGTCATGTGCTGGTCCTAAAATGGTCCGACCAGCTTAAGACCAGCACTTGACCAGCATCCCAGCTTCAAAACATACCTAACTAGCATATGCTGTTTTTTTTCAACAACACTGATAATAAATCAATATATTAGAATGATTGCTGAAGGATCATATGACTCTGAAAACTGGAGTAACAGCTGATAAAAATTCAGATTTGCATCACTGAATTAAATTATATTTTAAAGTATATTAATTATGTTATTAATTAAGTATATTAATTAATTATGTATTATGTATGTATATAACCTCTGACACGGAGAAGAGAGAAATCTCCTCACATGACCGCTACAGAACATCTGAACATAAGGAAATAAATGCATATGACGGATCTACTTCCGTCTGTTCCGCAAAATGTAAACAAACGTAGCCTTTATTTCTGCAAGCGTAAATATTGTGAAAATATCAATATTTTCTGCGTCTAGGCAAAGGCATTCCTCCTGGAACTAACGCGGGTTTGGCGGATGTTCATTTCATACTCTGTGACAGCTTATTTAATGAATAAATTTTAGATTGTATTTAATGTATAAAGGTACATTTACAACAAAATGGTAACGTCATAGTGGTATAGTGTACTGTAACCTATACCTGTGTGGAACCGACAGCACACGCGGTGTTCATCTAATAAAGATCTTCATAGCTAGCAAACCATAGCCTTTGCAGATTTGCTTTCAACTGACTGTAGATCTAAAGCCACGTCTTCAACGCTCTTGATGTTCTTAAACTTTCTGTTATCTGAGTGAGAACCGCTTCAGCGACGCGGCAGAGAACTGAACGAATCATTCAAACTGATTCGCGAACCGATTCACTGGTTTGCCAACTGGTTTGATCGAGCCTTCGAACAGAATTGACTCAAAAGAATGAATCATTCGCGAACGGGCATCGCTCATTTATGGGATCAGATTCCCGCCTAAAGTATTGCAGTCACGGATAAAAAAATAAGAAGCGTGAAAACAAAATTTAAAACCGCAAGTAAAAATATATTGCACAAGATTTAAAAATGAAAGCAAAGTTTTCAGAATAGCAAACAATGGTCACGGATCGAAACATAATAAGCGTAAATAAAAAAAATAATAATGCATTTTTAAAACTAATAAGCATGAATCAAAACTTTAAACACAATAAAAATCATATTGCACAAAATTGAAATATTAATGCAAAATGATCTGACTTTCGCACAAAATCATGTTTTCCTTGGTTACATTTCTCAGTTTTTTCTGCTCTCAGAAATCATCTGCTCATATTTTTATTTTTTTGTATGCGTATGCTGTTTTTCCCTTCGCGCTTGTTTCCACGTCCCAGTTTGCTTTCCCAAATGTTATGTGTTAGAGTATCATGTAACTGAAGGGCTCAAGCGTCATCATTATCCAGTCAGTTCTTGATTGACAGCTCCTCCTCGGCCAATCAGTCGAAGAGGGGTGGTGACGTCACTCCAGTGCGCCACATTAGCTGCCGATGCTCAGCGTTCTGTTCACTTGTACAGGTGTAAATAATTACTCTCAGCTGGGAAACATATTTCCGTACAGGATTACCGTTATATGTCTGTGACTGCTCTACGCCTGCCTGGCGACTGCTAACGTTAAATGAGCCGTCCTAGATGCACTCCGTCGTGGTTATATTCACCTGTATTTATTTGCCTATATGGCCACATCGCGAAAGGGAGCAGCCACGATATGCACCGGCCTCGTGAAGTCACCGTTATATATGTGTCTTGCTCGCCCATACCTGACTAATAATAAGTCTTATGGTTATTACTGTTAGGAGAGGATAATATGAGTAAGAGTACATCCCAGTCACAATTAGTTTGCTGTATATTGTTCATAATTTTTTAACTGTCTGTGGGCAGTATTTAGCTTTTTTTTCATGTATTGTTTTTTGTAAACAGCTTTGCAGCGTTTTCTATCATGTACAGTATGTAATTGATAAGGTTGATGGTTTTGTAAGATTTAACACATTTTCTGTTACTCTGAGATTAGAAAATGCAATACAATTAAGCAGTATCACATGAGGAAGAGTGTTCACCGAATATCAGCTCCATTGAAAATCTTTATTGAACTGTAGTATAAAATCAATATAACAAGGAGAATTTGAGTGAGTTTAATATTGTAACTATTTTCTCATTTTGCTCTATTTTGATGAAGAGTCCAAACAAAGCCACAGCAGAACAGCACAAGCAACACACGGCAGCCTTTCATATTGAATGATTCACTTTATTCCTCACTGAATGAATCTGCTGTTTGAATTAATGATTTAATGTCTTACTCTAAAGATACTTGCCGCCACCTGCTGGCTGTTTTACTTTCATATTGTTGCTGTATTCTAACTTTATATATTTAAAACATTAATATGATAGTGTTATGCAATTATATATGTAGGCCTAGCTTGTTGCATATGTTGGATATTGTGTTTATGTAAATAAACACAATATACAAATGAATCTTATGCAAATGAATCATTGTGTATATCAAATCCACCTGGCCTCTGTAACAACATCGCTTTCATTGATCAGTAGTCAAATCTAGCCTAGTCAATCATTCATTCATAATTAATTTACCAATTTACTAATTTAACGTTAACGGATCGCCAGGCAGCAGTGACAGACAGACACATATAACAGTGTCCTGTACGGAAATATGTTTCCAGCTGAAAGTAATCATTTACACCTGTACAAGTGAACAGAACGCTGAGCATCGGCAGCTAATGTGGCGCACTGGAGTGACGTCACCGCCCCTCTTCGACTGATTGGCTGAGGAGGAGCTGTCAATCAAGAACTAGTGGACCAATGATGACGCTTAATCCCGCCCTGATTTACATGAAACTGTAACCGCAACATTTGGAAAAGCAAGCGCAGAACATGGAAACAAGCGCGAAGGGAAAAACAGCATAAGCAAACAAAAAATAAAAATATGAGCAGAAGATATCTGAGAGCAGAAAAAACAGAGAAATATAATCAAGGAAAACATGTTTTTGTGCGCAAGTCAGATAATTTTGCAATGTGTTTACATTTTTGATTAATGCTTATTATTTTTAAAAATGCTTTATTAATTTTTTTATTTACGCTTATTATTTTTCGATCCGTGACCATTGTTTGCTATTCTGAAAACTTTTCTTTCAATTTTAAATCTTGTGCAATATATTTTTACTTGCATTTTTAAATTTTGTTTTCACACTTGTTATTTTTTATCCGTGACTGCAATACTTTTGGCGGGAATCTGATCCCATACTATTGCCCAGAGAAAAGACACCACGTTTGGAATAAATTGAAGCATTTTTTACGTGTATTGCATTAAGATAAAGTAACGAGAGGCGCGTCGCCCACAGTAACAAAGTAAAAGTACCGTTTTGTCACTAAAAATGTACTTGAGTAAAAGTACAAAATACTCTAAAGTATTAGTTACCCAAAAAATTTACTCAAGTAAATGTAACGAAGTAAATGCACTCTGACGGTGCAAGGTGGGGCCTCTATGAATTACATTTGTGACCCTGGACCACAAAACCAGTCATAAGGGTCAGTTTTTCAAAATTGAGATTTATACATCATCTGAAAACTGAATAAATAATCTTTCCATTGATGTATGGGATAGGACAATATTTGGCTGAGATTCAACTATTTGAAAATCTGGAATCTGAGGGTGCAAAAAAAATCAAATTACTGAGAAAATTGCCTTTAAAGTTGTCCAAATGAAGTTCTTAGCAATGCATATTACTAATCAAAAATTAAGTTTTAATATATTTACTAAATATCTTCATGGAAAATGATCTATTTTTCTTTTATGCCAAAAATCATTAAGATATTAATCTTAATGATTTTTGGCATAAAAGAAAAATAGATCATTTTGACCCATACAATATATTTTTGGCTATTGCTACAAATATACCCCAGCGACTTAAGACTGGTTTATATATATATATATATATATATATATATATATATATATATTTATTTTTATTTATTTATTTATTTTTTGGTGGAAAACAAAGACTATATAAGTGGCCTCTAAACAAATTACGCAAAATAATTGTTATATCAATGATAAATGTAAATGATATTATCACCCTGCAATATATTAAATATTACAGTATATAATATAGTACATCCTACATTACCTACCTACATACAGCTCACTCACGTTACGCAGAAAATTAACTTTTTTTTTATCTTTTATTGCGCTAATTTAATTTTTTAAAAGTACTTGATATGATTTTCTCTCCTTTCTAATCAGGCACTGAACAGAGTACCAATAAAAGGTTCTTACAGTCAGTAGAATCACTTTGGGATTGACTGGATGATTGGGTTCTGTTAGTGAATAGAAGTGTTATGTACATTAAATACATAGTTGCTTTAACTCAATTTCCATGAAGAAAAAGCATGGAAATTACTTCCAGAGCTCTGTCATTGTGCTGCTGGCAGGTGGATGCAGAGTGTGACACGTTTGTTTATCACAGTTTGTTGAAGTGTGCTTATTGTTTTGTTTAGATTCACTGAGCGGTTCACATTCTCCCTTCAGAGTGCGTTTGAATGTGTTATTCGAGTGTCGTGATTGTAATGTCGATATAAAGCAGCGCCAGCATTAAGTGTTCTTAGAGAGTTTGTGAGATGTAACACCTGTCACACACACACACACACACACACACACACACTAGTCATGTTTCAGTGGTGATGTCTGTGCATGAGCGCCTCCTAGTGGCCCCTCTTATGTAATACAGATCTAGTGTGAGTGTTGGTGTCCTCTCGCAGGCCTTTTGAGCGCTCTCGAGCGGATCACTGGATGCCTGTGGATGTTTATATCGGAGGGAAGGAGCACGCCGTCATGCACCTGTACTACGCACGCTTTCTCAGCCACTTCTGCAGAGACCAGGGCATGGTTTCACACAGGTGCGACACACACTCATAATCAAACACCTCCATGAGGGCCATGAGAAGAGTGCTTTTTGGTGCTTGACGAAATTTCTCCTGTTTTCTTCCACACACACACTTATAACATATAACATATATTATACATACAGTGCTGCTTGAAAGTTTGTGAACCCTTTAGAATTTTCTATTTTTCTGCATAAATATGACCCAAAACATCATCAGATTTTCATATAAGTCCTGAAAGTAGACAAAGAGAACCCAATCAAACAAGTGAGAGAAAAATATTTTCTTTGTCATTTATTTATTGAGAAAAATGATCCAGTGTTACATATCTGTGTGTTGCAAAAGTATGTGAATCTCTTGGATTAGCAGTTAATTTAAAGGTGAAATTAGAGTCCATCTGTGCAGAGGTGTTTTCAGTCAGTGCAATGACTATCAAATGTCAGTACATGACCTGTTTTATTCAGAGAACAGGGATCTATCAAAGTCTGCTCATGTTTGTGGAAGTGAATCATGTCACGAACAAAGGAGATTACTTAAAGAAGATTAAAGAAGACCTCAGAAAAAAGAGTTGATGTTGCTCATCAGGCTAGAAAAGGTTACAAAACCATTTCTAAAGAGTTTGGACTCCACAAATCCAGAGTCAGACAGATTGTGTACAAATGGAGGAAATTCAAGACCACTGTAACCTTCCCGAGAAGTCGTCGACCAACAAAGATCACTCCAAAGCAGAACGTGTAATAGTCTGTGAGGTTGCAAAAGTTCCCAGGGTAACTTCTAAGCAACTAAAGGCCTCTCACACATTGGCTAGTGTTAATGTTCATAAGCCCACCATCAGGAGAAGACTGAGCAACCATGGTGTGCATGGCAGAGTTGCAAGAAGAAAGCCACTGTTCTCCAAAAAGAAAATTGCTTGCTAAAGATCATTTGGACAAGCCAAAGGACTATTGAAGAAAGGTTTAATGGATGGATGAAACCAAAATAGAACTTATTGGTTTAAATGAGAAGTTATTATGTTCGGAGAAAAGAACACACTGCATTCCAGCTTAAGAATCTTATCCCATCTGTGAAACACGGTGGTGGTAGTATCATGGCTTGGGCCTGTTTTGCTGTATCTTGGCCAGGGCAGCCTGCCATCATTGATGGAACAATGAATTCTGAATTATACCAGCAAATTCTAAAGGAAAACGTCAGGAGTCTCAAGAGAACGTGGGTCATGCAGCAAGACAACAACCCCAAGCACACAAGTCATTCTACCAAAGAATGGTTAAAGAAGAACAAAGTTAATGTTTTGGAATGGCTGAGTCAAAGTCCAGACCTTAATCCAATTAAAATGTTGTGGAAGGACCTAAGCAAGCAGTTCATAGGAGGAAACCCACCAACATCACAGAGTTTAAGTGGTTCTGCACTAAGGAATGGGCTCAAAACTCCTACATGTTATCGTGCAGGACTGATCAGCATTTACAGTAAACTTTACCTTCAGTTACTGCAGCAAAAGGGGGTCACACCAGATACTGAAAGCAAAGATTCACATACTTTGGCAACGCACAGGTATGTAACACTGGATCATTTTTCTCAATAAATAAATGACAAAGAAAATATTTTTCTCTCACTTGTTTGATTCGGTTCTCTTTGTCTACTTTCAGGACTTATATGAAAATCTGATGATGTTTTGGGTCATATTTATGCAGAAATATAGAAAATTCTAAAGGGTTCACAAACTTTCAAGCAGCACTCTATATATGTTAAGAACTTGTGCTTTGTGCTTATTTACATGTTGAATTTCCCTCATATGCTGGATTGGGTGACCAGTAATGTACATCCAGTCTCTTGATTTCAGGGAGCCCTTCAGAAAGCTGCTGGTCCAGGGTCTGATAAAGGGACAGACGTTCAGGGTGGCAGAGACCGGCCAGTACCTCAAGAAAGAGGACATCGACTTCACAGGTGTGTGTGTGTGTGCGTGTGTAAGAAGATATGAAGTACAGTAAGAAGATATAAAGTACAATAAAGTGCAGTGTGCTGTACAGGAGTTATTTTTTGTCATCCACCATCGTTTTGTGTCTTTTTCTATTTGTTTTTTGAAGTATAGGTTCAGACACAGTACCATTTTAAAAGTATCGATTTGGCACCATTTTCTTAAAAAACCCAAACAATACCCAACCCTACAAAAGTGCTGGAGTTTGTGCTGGATTCATGAAATCTCTTTCATCTGGCTCTGAATTAGACTTTCAAACTGTTTAAGAGTGAGTATATCAGAAATTGCATGTTACGCTAAGAAAAAAAGTAGAATGTATAGTTTTGAATATACTAACTATAAAAATAGAAGCCCTTCCTTTGGTTAAAAGAAAGCGTCTTATTGGAATCTACCATCTGTTTTTACTCTATAATGTGCAGGTGCATTAGCTGAGCCAACCTGAAAAATGTAGGCAACTTTGATAAATAGACTGATAGAAAATATATGCACTCTGACTCCTGTAAATTGTGTTAGGCCAGCCAATGAGACTTGAGTATAAAATTGAAACAGCTTGTGCCATTTTTGTGTGTGAAATGCATCCTCAGCCCTTCTCACATTTCTCACTCACTTCCTGTGTCGCTTTCTGTGGATACTGGAGCCAAAATAGTCTTTTTTTTGTTGCCAGGCAACAAGATAAACAGCCTCACATGAGCATCTGAATCGGCTCCCATAAAACGCCTGTAATTTCTGTGATCTTAGCAATGATTGTTTTATACCGCATCTGTGTGTACACAGTGTAGAGGAGAGATGCTTATTACGGTAAACACAGCTGCGTCTCTTCCTGAGGGTTCAAGAGCACACCAAAGACCCTGTTTACACCTGCTCTTAACATCTTGAGTGATCCAAACACTGGTGGTCAGCATTTAATACCCGTGTAAACGGGGTCTTTCAGAGCTGCTCTGAAGTTTGGAGTCAATATTGTTTTTTAAAATATTTTTGAAAGAAGTCTCCTCTGCTCACCAAGGCTGCATTTATTTGATCAAAAATATAGTAAAAATGTGAAATATTATTACAATTTAAAACAATGGCTTGCTATGGTAATATATTTTAAACTGTAATTTATTTCTGTGATCAAAGTTGAATTTTCAGCATCATTACTCCAGTCTTCAGTGTCACATGATCCTTCAGAAGTCATTCTAATATGCTGATTTGCTGCTCAAGAAACATTTCTCATCGTTATCAATGTTAAAAACAGTTCTGCTGAATGATATTTTGGTCGAAACCGAGATACATTTTGTTTTTCAGGATTCTTTGATGAACAGAAAGTTCAAAATAACAGCATTTATTTGAAATGGAAATCTTTTGTAACATTATAAATGTATTTACTGTCACTTTCAATCAATTTAGTGCATCACTGCTGAATAAAAGTATTAAATAATAATAAAACAACTTTTTTCACAGGAGATTTTAATTTATGTTACTACCAGGTGCAAACAGTAGTGTGTCTCAGATCACATGACAGATGTTAATAGCAGACGTAAACAGGTCAAAATCGTCTGTGGCAGGTCCGGAGCCCGTCCAGAGGGCCACCGGCAGCCGACTGCGGGTCACATGGGAGAAGATGAGCAAATCCAAACACAACGGGCTGGACCCGCAGGAGGTGCTGCAGCAGTACGGCCTCGACACCATGCGCCTCTACCTCCTGTACGCCGCTCCGCCCGAGCAGGACATCTTATGGGACGTCAGGAGTGAGTAGAGCCACCCCACATCAGACACTGAGGGCCCGTTCATGAGGGACCTGTTCTTGTGATGCATCTGTTCTGTGTTTTAATTGTAGGCAGTGTAATTATGTGTCAGACAGACTATCCGCAGACTTTGGCCGCTATCTTGTGTCTCACTGTTTAGGACACCATGGCAGATAAACTATTTAGACAGTTTTAAAGTAGTCAGATAAATCTTAGTGATGAGATCCATGTGACATATTTACGTATGGACATAAGCTCATTGAGGGTGAAATGATTTTTTTTTTGGGGACGTTGGGGACATTCGGATGCCCTAAACTAGTGGTTTTCATTCTTTAAGCCCCTCATTTTCCAGGACAATATTTTTAATTGTTTTACATTTTTAAAAATTCAACATTTTCTTTTTATTATATTACTTTTATTTATATTAAAATAATTTAATAAAATAATGGTAATTTCCATAATACTATAAGTTTTAAGAATTGAATATTCTTTAGCGTTCACTCACTTTGACAAATGAATTTACACAACTTTTTCAAGTCGTCGTGATTA
Source organism: Tor tambroides (assembly GCA_021397915.2). NCBI lineage: Eukaryota > Metazoa > Chordata > Actinopteri > Cypriniformes > Cyprinidae > Tor > Tor tambroides. The sequence goes on along the minus strand of JAFVLL020021139.1, from coordinate 30,344 downwards.
TTGGATAAGTTATTTTTATTACTATTTTTGACTTAAAAATAGCAATTTCTCAGCAGTTTATACCTAATAAAATATATATTTTTAATATTATACTATTACTTTTTAAAGATTTTATTACCATTTTTAACTAAATAAATGTTTTATATGAAATTATATTAACTTTGTAACATTTTAATTCTTTTAAAATAAGAAATTAGAAATAAAATTATAATAATTTCTATAATTCCACAAATTTTCAGGGTTCACACACTTTATGACCAGTGAATATGTACATTAATTTTTTTAACTGTTCATCATTACAGGATAAGTTTTTTTATTTATTTATAATTTTTTTGTTTATATTTATTCATTTATTCTTATTATTCATTCACTTGTTCTTACCTGAAATAAAAAAAAAACAAGTTTACATTGTTCACTTGTTTTTTTTAGCTGTTTATGCTTGTTTTATCATATTTTAAATAATTTGAATATATTTACTAATACTATATTGCATTTACAAATGGTGAAAACCTAAAAGAAATGAAGAGCAGTTATAGGACCTATACATACACTTTCAAGTATATGTTCATAAACAATTTACCTACAACCCAGATCTTGATTTAAAGAAGTATGTGCATCTTATTCTTCAACCTCCAAAAGCACCTGCTGTACTCTGTCTAGCTGTCCTGATCTCTAACCCATCCATCCAGTACAGTGACACCACCGTTATAGCAGCGGTCTGTTTAGCGTGATGCTGTGTTTGTGTGTGTGTAGCTGATGCCATCCCAGGTGTGTTGCGATGGCAGGCCCGTCTGTGGGGTTTGGTCACCAAACTGAGAGCCGCACGTGAGGGTCCAGAGACGCCCAGCCCGTCTGTCCTCAGCAAGAGAGAGCGATCAGAGGCCAGGAAGATCTGGGAGAACAAGAACTACGCCATCACACAGGTAAAGCCAGAGATGACTCTGATCATTATATGCCTATATGTTTTAGAAGTGTGTTTCTCATTGTTTTTTCTGGGGCTGTTGTGCTCGAAATGCACATTTTACCTGGTTGTAGCAGAAATGTGACCTTGGACCGCAAAACCAGTCTTAAGTCGCTGGGGTATATTTGTAGCAATAGCCAAAAATACATTGTATGGGTCAAAATTATTGATTTTTCTTTTATGCCAAAAATCATTAGGATATTAAGTAAAGATCATGTTCCATGAAGATATTTTGTAAATTTCCTACCGTAAATATATCAAAACGCAATTTTTGATTAGTAATATGCATTGCTAAGAACTTCATTTGCACAACTTTAAAGGAGATTTTCTCAATATTTAGATTTTCTTGCTCCCTCAGATTCCAGATTTTCAAATAATTGTATCTCAGCCAAATATTATCCTATCCTAACAAACCATACATCAATGGAAAGCTTATTTATTCACATTTCAGATGATGTATAAATCTCAATTTCAAAAAATTGATGCTTATGACTGGTTTTGTGGTCCAGGGTCACAAATGAGCACTAAGGTACTTATTAAACATTTGAATGCTGTTAAATATACAAGTGTTGTACCAATAAATGTAGTTGGCACCACCTGTTAACTGAGTATTTACTAAAGCCTCTAACCATGACTAATGTTTGACATTAATTGGTAATATAATAAAAACTGTAATATAATGACTGAAACATTATACTGTATGTTGCTTGCAGAAAGCATTAATCAGGATATACAGGCACTTTTGAATGGCCCTCATGCAGTGGAGAAAAGCATTTGCTGCAGAAGGTGTCGTTACAGCATCTAGCAGCAGAGGCAACCAGCCAAACCCTGACCCCTGGATATGACCACTTTAACTACTAGTATTCAGGAAATAGCCATGTGTTTCACTCTTTGACCAGTGGGGGTCACTGCATCACCCATCCGTATTTGTTACATTCTTGTAGAGCTCCTTTGTTTTTTTGATATGTTTGGTTTGTAATTAATTTTAAAAGCACCATTATTTTATGTGTGAATGATATTTTCTCAATTAATATGAAATCTAAAATTCACTACATGACACTTTAACAGAAATACTGTTAAATGCTCTCTGTGTTACATAATATCAGGAGCCGGGTTTGTGCGGTCATAAAATAACACCTATTTTCAATCAAAGCAGAATGTACTCTGTTTGGTAACATCATAACACTGTAAAACATTTTCATTTACTTCAAATTAAATATTATTAAAGGGATAGTTCACCCAAAAATGAAAATCCTGTCATCATTTACTCACCCTCAGGTTATCCCAAACCTGTATGAGTTTCTTTTTTCTGTTGAACACAAAAGAAGATATTTTGAAGAATATGGGTAACCAAAAAGTGGTCCCCATTGATTTCCATAGTATGGAGGGAAAAAAAAAAAAATACCATGGAAGTCAGTGGGGTCAACTTTTTTTTGTCTTTTTTTCCAAAATATCTTATTTTGTGTTCAACAGAAGAAATAAACTTATAGAGGGTTGAAATAACTTGAGGATGAGTAAATGATGACTGAATTTTCATTTTTGAGTGAACTATCCCTTTAAGTATCAAAATGGCTGCACAAGTCATTTCAACTCATATTTTTAAAATCTTGTCTAGCTGAATCTCATAGAACTTCCAAAAGTTGAAATTGGTTAAATTATACAGAATTTTTTAAAAGGAATTATTTACATTTAAGCATTTAGATGATGCTTTTATCAAAAGCAACTTACAATAGAGGAGCAAAAGCAATTAGTCACAGAGACATTAATATACATTGTATGCAAAGACGCATTAAATTGACTAAAAATGAGAGTAAAAGCATTAATAATGTTACAAAAGGTTGTTTTTGTTTTGTTTTTTACTTTATTTTTACTAAAGAATCCTGAAAAAAGTGTCATGGTTTCAACAAAAATATGTAGCAGCACATCTGTTTTCATCATTGATAATAATCAGAAATGTTTCTTGAGCAGCAAATCAGCATATCAGAATGATTTCTGAAGGATCATGTGACACTGAAGACTGGAGTAATGATGCATCACAGAAATAAATTACATTTTACAATATATTCACATAGAAAACAGTTGTTTTTATTTATTGTTATTTTTATTTATTAGATCAAAAATGCAGCCCTGGTGAGCAGAAGAGTCGTCTCTTACAGTATAATGCGTATAGTGTGTAAATGACTTTATTTTTATTTCTGAGTGAACTATTTCTTGAACAAAAGGCTGCATGCAGCGGGAAAGTGATCTTACATGTGGAATGTGTATATTTAGCGTGTATAAATAGGCTCTCTAGGGCCGGGATTGATTTTGCGCTGGTTTAAAAGGGCCTGGACTCTACTTGATCCAATCCAGAGCCGCTGAGCCTCACAGTCTTTGATCTTCTGCTGGGAAAAGCCTCTGTCATCAGCTGCGTCCTTCCTTCGGTCCGGGTCTCTGGAGGATAGCTGTTGTTCTTTCTGTTCTGATGTAGTCTCAAACCACGACAAAAGAGCAGCTTCCAGCAGCAGAGAGCATGTGTTCACACTATCAGTGAATAAACCTTCCTCATCCGTTCATTCATGTGAGCGAGTAATGAGGTATCTTGTGACATTCAAGCTCTGAAACCTAGTGAGCTGCCCCGCTGTATGCTAACTGTCTTCTAAGAAACATCCGAAGGGACTGAACTGAAATGCTCTACATAGACAGCAACATATGCCACAACATGACGCACTCCGGAGGCTTGACTCACAGCTGATACTCAGAATTTAGTTTGGTGTGCTTACATGCTTACAAAGCATGAACATAGCACATAAAATATTAGATGAAATATTTAAAAAACAAAACAAAACTGAACTACAGTTTATAATTTAAAAAGTTGTTGTTTTTTTTCTCTTATGCTCATCAAGTCTGCATTTATTTGATAAAAAAAGAAATATTATTAAAATTTAAAAGAAGTGTTTTCTATTGTAAATATATAGAAAAACTGTAATTGATTGCTGTGATCAAAGCTGAATTTTCAGCATCATTACTCCAGTCTTCAGTGTCACATGATCCTTCAGAAATCATTCTAATATGCTGATTTGCTGCTCAAGAAACATTTCTGATTATTATCAATGTTGGAAACAGTTCCAATATTTCTGTGTAAACTGTGATACATTTATTTTTTAGAATTCATTGACAAATACAGTATAAAGTTCAAAAGAACAGCATTCATTTGAAATTTTGAACAGAATCTATTTGAAATTTTGTAACATTACTTGTAAATGTCTTTACTGTCACTTTTAGTCAAATGCATTCTTGCTGAATAAAAGTTTTTTTTAATTGCTTCATAGTTTTGTTAAAATCCATGATACATTTTTTCCGGATTCTTTGATGAATAGAAAGTTCAAAAGAGCTATTTAGTAAATATTTTGTAACATTATAAATGTCTTTATTTTCAAGTTAATGCATCCTTGATGAACTTGATTAAATTTTACTTTTGAACTTCAGCGTATATTTGAAGGAAACTGATATCTGATATCGTGCTGAATGAAGTTAAGCCATGTTATTCTGTTGACAGGTCACAGGTCACTTCACAGAGGACTTCCTGTTTAATGCAGCCATCTCTCGGCTCATGGGCCTGACCAACACACTCTCAGTAAGTCATCGACAATCATCAAGAATAATGTGCTTGGAAATCCAAATGATTGATTGAGCTTTCTGAACTTTTTATGATGTTTTCTGCTCTCTTGCCGTAGCAAGCCTCGTCTCGGGTGGTTCTGCACAGCATGGAGTTTGAGGAGGCTTTGGCGTCGCTCTGTGTGATGGCGGCACCCATGTGTCCACACTTAGCTTCTGAACTCTGGGCAGGTATGACACACGCATGTCCACCTCATTATGTCAAAATATGAAAATACTGTCATCATTTACTCATCCTCATGTTCCCAAAGCTGTTATTTGAAGGTAATGGTGGATGGACACTATCAAGCTAGAAAAAGGAAAGTGTCATAAAAGTAATCTAAAAGACTTGCATGCTAAAACTTCTGTATTCGTTCAGTAGCTGAAATTGAAGTTGTTATTCATTGAAAAGCTTCCTCTTTGCAATTGCTCTGAAATCTTATTCTCGTTTGGATTTATTTAAAGGGGTCATATGATGTTGCTAAAAAGAACATTATTTTGTGTATTTGGTGTTATGCAATGGGTTTATGGGGTTTAAGGTTAAAAAAACATTATTTTCCACATACTGTACATTATTGTTGCTCCTCTATGCCCCGCCTTTCTGAAACACGTTGATTTTTACAAAGCTCATCGTTCTGAGAAGCGAGGCGTTCTCTGATTGGCCAGCTCTTCAGTGCGATGTGATTGGCCGAATACCTCAAGCGTGTGACGGAAACGTTACGCCCCTTACCGTATTGCGATGCTGTGTCCCGGCGCGACAAGACAAAAACAATAAAACCCATTATAAACAAGGCATTTGTTGCATCCAGCGGGGACATAATTACTGATTATAATGACTTATACTGTCTTTTTACACGTTGTGTTGCATCGCGCCACGTAAACATTACCATGTCTGCATTTGTGTTCGGAGGAACGACAAACAACAAGCGCTACTCTACACTGCTCAAAACTCGTGTTTGAATTGTCAGTGGCAAATTCTTTAAATATGAAAACATACTTACAGGCTGTGAGTCAGAAGCACCAGACTGTCCTTGCGAAGTTGGATTGCCCCACTTTATAGAAACAGCCTTTGAGCAAGCCAGCATTGTAGGCTACTCTCCCGGGTTCAGGAAATAGTCCTCCGTAAAATGTGCTGCACACACTCTAATATTTGGGTTGTTGTAAATACAACTGATACCACTGATATACCACTGATTTCTAGTTGTGTCCTCTTTTGGAAGCCCAAACAAAGTACTTTCGCTTTCACAACGAAACACAGCGTCTCACACCAACAATACTACAGCGAGAATAAAAATCTTTGCGTAAACATTTGGGCGGTGTTATGAAAATCTCCCCACATCGTGACGTAGACATGTGGGGGCGTGTTTAAATGAGCCGTTTTAGGTGGGCATGGACAAGTCTTAACTTTTATAAAGAATATCTCTTTGGGTTTGAGACTTTAGTCTTTGCAACTTTACAGATCTTATATATATGCACACACAGCTTGTAACACTCCAAAGAGAAAGGAAAACTTGAAATAGCATCATATGACCCCTTTAAATACGCTACACGAGGCCATTCCTGCAAGGTTTGCATTAAACTGATAGGATGCATATATAGTTTATAAGGACTTATATATTGGACCAGTTTCATGGTATTTTTGGAACATTAAATGAAGCAGGGCAGATGGGTGGATGCTAACCTTCAGGGAAACATGTCCATTTAGCAGCTTATCTAATCCTGAAAGAGTCTGTTACACCCTAATATATGCAAGCATGTAGCATTGCACGTATCACACATACACAAAACCCCCCCACTGTTCCCTGTACTGTCATTTACTCCACACTGCAGCTATTGTTCATGTTCCTGGTGAATATCTGCGCTGTGAATTGATAAGAATACTTTTATTTGTATTTGACCCTTACAAAGAAGGGGGTAAATCATTACAAGTAACGCAAGTTACGTAATCAATTACTTTTTCCAAGTGCATTGTAAAGTAATGCAATACTTGCAACAAAATATCTGAGATACTTTTTTAATTAAGTAATGCAGGCTACTTTGAGATCTCTTCTGTAATGTGTTGAGAGAAATTGAGAGTGAGGTGCAGAGGCTGAGAAACTTCCTTCAGCCAAAGGCTTATTAATTTCACTTTTGGTGTGAAAGAACCTTAAAATATAACTATTTATTCAATTTATTTATTAAAAACAAATAAGCAAGCCCAGCCCAGGTGACGCAAAAGTAACTTAATGCATTACTTTCCATAAAGAATAACTAAGTGACACAATTAGTTACTTTATGTAGTAACATTTTATATTGCATTACTTTTACTTTCCCCAACACTGTCCATGATACACTGATGGTGTTTTTTTGGTACTGAATGAGTACCATATTCACATACCACAACATTTATTGATTCCGATGGTAGTGCCATTTACGAATTGGTTTCCTTTCAGTTGAATTTGTATAGTTTAATAGTTGGTCCTGCCTCACAGGAAGATGAATTGTATGCATTGAATTGCAATTCAATGAAATTCAACGCAGTTAGACAACAAAAATATTTTTATATTTTAAAAGTATTTAACCTTGAATATCAGTGTTGGGGAATGTTACTTTTGAGAGTAATGCATTACAATATTGCATTACTCTATAAAAAAAGCAACTAATTACATTACTTTTACTGTTACTTTTATGGAAAGTAATGCATTACATTTTGTCACCTGAGCTGGGCTTATTTGTTCACTTATTTGTTTTTTTAATAACAAAAATCCCAAAAGTTATATTTTTGGCAGCTGTAAAGGCTAACAACATGGGGAAATGTCAGCTGTCAGTAAGTGAGAAAATAAAGTAACTTGCGTTACTAATTTGAAAAAGTAACTCAGATATTTTGTTGTAAATTAAAAAGTGACGTGTTACTTTACTAGTTACTTAAAAAAGTAATTCTGATTACATAACTTGTTACTTGTAATGTGTTGCTTTCAACACTGATGAATATTTCTTCTCTGATTTATAGAACGCATTTTTCACAGAAGATTAGACATATTTCTTTAAATGTCACAAATTATTTCTGTAAATACTCGTTGTGTGTTTTGTGTATGATAACATTTATGGGTTATTTGTTAATTCAGCATTCCTTTTGCATCATCAAAACAAATTCAGTTCAAGAATCATTTTTAATTGGGCATTCCCAGTTCAACTCTGAATAGTGTGGATCGGTACATTCTGATGACAATACAAAATTGCTTGTACGATGATAGTAGAAAAAAAAAGTGACTCAGGATGAAAGTGAATAATTGTGAGCTGGGTGAAAAGTCGTGGAAATACTAGTGGTGAGGGGGGAAAAAAGGAAACTCTTGGCCGCTGTTGTCCATTCCATCACATCCCGCTATTGTCACACACACACACACACACACACACACACACACACACAGTGTGTTTGTCCCGTAAGGAAAAATGAACATGCCCACATGCTCTGATAACACTGACTGATGCTGACCAGAAGATGTGTAGCTATGTGACCAAACGTTGCTTGTTAAGGATATGTTTGTGTGTGTGTGTGTGTGTTCTCATAGATTTAGAGGACCTTAACTTTCCACAGAAACAAAATAACAGCATAGAACAACATGAGGATAGTAAATAATATCAGAACTCATCTCATTTTTGGGTGAACTATTCCTTCCTGTCCCACTTCCTCCTGTACTTATGCACACACACAAACACACACTAAGGACAAGCGGAAGTGTACATCCTTCCTGAAGGCCATGTTGAGGTCAGACACAGGTTTCTAAATTTGTAGTATTGACCATCGTGTGACCATCGGACGCCTGTTTATGTGCCGGATCATTCTCTGGCTTGTTACAAAACAGTTATTGCTTATGGACAAAGCTAGTGGATCTTTATAAAACTCTATAACTCTATAAAGCAACTCTGTAAAGCATACTTTATCATATTTTTAAAGCCTGTAAATGATCAACATGATCAAACCTTTGCTGTAAAATGTGTTGCACACAATCTACTATGTCTTTTGTCATCTGATTGAGGCCTTTTAGTAGAATTGTGCAAATATCCACTTTCAGAATGTGCTTCCCGTGTCTTTTTGCTGTGAAATCTTCACAGAATTGTATCAAATAAACATAACTTTTATATTGTTAGTAATATTTCAAGATGAACACTTACTGGGCTGAAGCAACTTTAGGTTTTACTTGATTATCCATGCATAGGTTTTAGGAAAAATCATGTTTATATGTGAGTCTCAAATATGATCATCAGTCTTTTGAGGAATGTGTATTTGTTCATCTCTCAATCATCAATGTATTGCATATGTTTTGATAATTAAAACTACAGTGAGCATTTAAATATCATATCACCAAGACATTATTGGGAGATATAGTCATAACTGGCATTTATATAATTATGTACTGTAAGTGTCTGCTATACTGTTTTAAAGATTTCATTGATTTACATTACAAGCTATTGGAATTTCATCTTTTTATGATTTTTGGCTAAATAAATAGCAGCAAGTGCACAAAAATTGCATATTTTTGCCCATTAGAAATAATGAAACTGAGGTGTTTTTTTCCTCCTCAATGTATGAGCTCTGTATTCTTACTATATATGAGCCAAAAAAGCCTGATGTATCAAATGATACTCAACAATTTTTTATTGAGACTATTATTTCAGATGTCAGACATTACAGGGATTAGAAGTGACCATAGAAAGCTTTTTTTCGCCTGTTACAGTGATGTCTTTGAACTGCCTTCATTTAGGAGCTTTTCTCAGCAATATGCGATTAATTTGATTAAGTATTAATAGATTATTGGTGTTCAGACTATGTGACAGTTTCCTGAAACCTCTCTTAGGTTTGTCTCAGGTGAGGAATCCTCTAGGAAGTGTGCTGTCGGTGAAGGGAAGTGTCCTTCAGCAGCCGTGGCCTAGTGTGGATCCAGAGTACCTACAAACACCCGACACACTGCAGCTGTCCGTACGGGTATGTCACACACACACACACACACATACACACACACACACACACACACACAGAGAGAGACAGACAGACTACTGAAAACATTTTTATTTATTTTTTTAGCTGAAACTGTGATCCTAGATGATTCATAAAATGCAATGTCTACTATCACTTTAAGAGTAAAAAAAAAGCATAACAGGCAACACAAATGAATACCCATCTCTCCTGATGATATATGGAGGTCTTATGAAGTGAAACGATCAGTCTGTGCAAGAAACTGAACATTATTTACAACATTATTACCTGTAATCCAGAGCCTCGGAGAAACGGAGAAATGTGATTCTTTTCCAGAAACTGGTTCTTTTGGACAGTTTGTTTCAATGAACTGATTCAAATAACAGATTCACCAGTTATGTAATCATACAATAACATCATGTATACACAGTTATGTAAAACACCCAATAATGGCATGAAATGTGGATGTTTTACGTCTCATGTAAAACATCCACATAAATAATGTTCAGTTTCTTGCACAAACCGATCGTTCTGCTTCATAAGACCTCAATAATTCAGCAGGATTTATTGAGGTCTTATCATCATTGTGTTGCCTGATATGCTTTTTTGACTAAGTGACAGCAGGCATTTACTTGCATTGTATGAATCGCCAAGGAACATGGTTTCAGCTAAAAATCTTCTTTACAATTCTACTGAAGAAAAACAGTCACCAACATCTTGGATGACCTGAGTGTGAGTAAATGAACAGGATATTTCTAGGTGAACTATACCTTTAATTTAATTTGTTCCCTGG
>JAFVLL020021139.1:0-15000 GCA_021397915.2 Tor tambroides | reverse complement strand
AGCCCTATGTTGCAATAACAAGCCAAATATTGTAAGTTGCTTTGGATAAAAGCATCCGCTAAATGAATAAATGCAAAGCAGAAATAAAATGGCGTCATAAATAGTGTTTTTCAAGCCATTTCATATAATGCACATGCACATTAAAGTCGCTAAATGAAGTCACGTCAGATTTTTTCCCCCCAGATTGTGACTTGCATGTGACTGAAGCGGTTTATCGAAGAAGAAAGAAAAAAGTAGTACATGGACTTGACTCTGTTCATCCGTTGTTGATTGGATGGACGCAGATCTGAATTTGCTTCTTTGAACTTTTTGTTTGTTCTGTGGAACATAAAATAAGATATTTTGAGAAAAGTCTTGGTCAATGGTGACCAAAACTGGTAACAAAAACAGGGGTGAGTAAATAAATGATAACAGAATTTTAATTTTTTCATAGTAATACTAGATAATTAATATATGCACACTGTAAAAATGATTTTTCTGTAAATAAAAGAAAGATTATTAGAGTATGTTTCAAAAGAAAATATCATTTCAGTCTTTCTACTTAAAAATACTACTTAAATAATTCAATGTTACTTGATGTTTATGTCTAAGTATTTGTAAGTATTATTTACTATCAACTTCTGAGTGAAAATACTTTCAAAGTAATCCAACATATATATATATATTTTTTTTTTATATGGTCAAATATATATGTTCAAAATAATCTATAGCAAGAAAATGGAATCATACATTTTGGGTGAACTACCCTTTTAATTTTAAGTTGGTGAGCCTGACATCTGAAACCATATTTCCATTTTTAATGAATTGTCAGGACACATCATGTGAAACCATAGAACAAATCTGAAGGTAATGAATAGATCTCTCTTTTATAAGATGACTGTTAGACAGCTTTAGGAATGCCCATCATTCCCTTTGGAAATGAGAACGGAGAGACTTGAGTCATCACATTTCAACACCCGAGTAATTTGGCCCCATTTTCTCAGTCTCGGCAGCCCAACCCAATGACACAACGTACACTGACACCGCGCTCGAGTTAGCGCCTCACTAAATGGGTTTCGACTGTGTTGCATCGGAGATGCATCGGAGAATATGTTTCTCAGTACTTGAGTGAACAATAAGTTGGGAACTGGCATAAAGGAAGCCTTTCATGTCAAATGAAGCATTATGCCTTTAGGGTATTGACGTCCTGGGACAGTCGCTGACAGTACCTCTGTTGTTTGGAAATGTTTTTTGCTCTGTTACTCAGTAACCACACATAATTCAGTCTGAAATTGATCCCCTCTGCTGTCCCTTATGGCCTTATATAAGTGACTCACTAATAAAACACTGTAGAATAATTTCCCAGAAGTCCCACATTCCTCAAATGTGCAGATTTTAAAAGGAGGAAGGGATTTTTTTTGTCCCACATGACATGTGACTTGATATTTTTAGAGTATTCATTTCCTGTGTATTGTGTCTTTTCGTATTGTGTTGCTGCATTCACATTAGTGGTCTGTTATGTTCTTCTAGTTTCATTTATTAGTTGTGTTTGCTAAAGCAAGCAGCGCAATTACTATTTTGAATACTTAAGGTTAAAGATAGATAGAGATAGTTCACCTAAAAATTAAAATTCTGTCATTTATTCAACCTCATGTCATTCCAAACCTGTAAGACTTTCTTTGTTCTGTGGAAATATGAAACAAGATATTTTGAGAAATGTACAATGGAAAAAGTACAATGGAAGTCAGTGGTGGTAACCAAAACGTTTGGATACCAAGAATCTGAACAAATCCTTATCCCCAAGTATTAAACTTTGGCACAACTCTTCGTACAGTTTCTTCAAATCGTGTGACTTGTTAAAGGGAGGTGTGTTATTGTTTTTCTAAAAAAACAGATTATTGATTATTACACAGGCAAACCAAAATCACCCAGACTTAAAGTGGAGGAGTCTTAAGAACATGTACTGTTGACAATCTGGGATTCAAAATCTAACTTAAACTCATAATACTATATCTTTAAACACATAATTTTATGTCAAATATGTCAAATATTTAATATTCTGTAGTATTTGTAAGTTATTAAATAATAAAGTATTATAACTGATCATGCAAATTGTCAGATTTTCTTGCTTTGATTGAAGCACAAAATACTTTTTGCATGATGGAAAACATGATCATCAGGAAATTCGAAACTTCATATACATTTTTAAAATCAACTTTTCACTCAAATTTATACTGATACCATAACAGCTCTCAGACGGTTATAGCCAACTGTTTGTCAATACTGGTCTACAATAATGCATAACCATTGTCAGCAGCTCTACAGTGGCCCCAAAAAGTATTTGGACACATTTAGTGACATTTACGAATGTCTGAATGTTGTTGCATATACAAAATATCTAACCAAGTGGAATTTTGTTTCAAGAAAGATAGCAAGAGAACAAAAAGTTGGGTTGATAAAACAAGTCTCAAAGAGAAGACAAGTGTGAAACATTGGAACATGTTCATATGTGACGAACAACACGAAGGTAACTGACTAAAAATCACTGTCACAGCAGTTAATGAAAAGTCATAAAATGAAGAAGTAGTTTTAAGAAAAAATCCTGCAGCATTTTAATCCTAATGACACTTGCTTTTATTTGAAGCGAATGCAAAACCATTTTAAGTGTCCACATACTTTAAGGTACGACTACATGTAATGTTACTGGACTTGTGAGGTGTGTGCTTATAGGGGAAAACATTCCTGTCCCTCTTCACACAGCAGATAATGTTGCTGTGTAGGAATGTTTGGCTTGTGGTGTTGATCACATGAGTTGTGTTATCCATCACTTCACTTTCCTCTTCACAACATCATGGTTTGGTTTGGCTACTGGAACTCTCTGAAATTCTTCAGATGGGACCTGTAAGGCTGATCAATGATGCTGTGATCCACCAAACATGTATGTTGTGTGTATATAATAGTTTTACATTGTGACGCATTTGAATATTATGTATCGAGTTACATAATGCTTTGAAAGATTTGAAAGCTAAAGAGGAAAGATTGTCGGTGAATAACTTACATTTTGGTCTGTTCATCACACAGAGCTATTGAATGACTTCAGGTATTGGAATATAGCCTAGCATGTACTTTTACGGTGATTTTTGTCATTTTTGAAGCATTGAAAAATTATGAAACATAAATTTTAGGGACTAAATGTGAAAGCAGTATAAATTGACTAATTAAATGAAAACCTTTCATCTAGCCTTATTTTTTTCATCTATCCATTCATTCATAGCCTAAAATGAATGAATGATTCAGACTTGTTTTGCTCCAGTCCAACAGACCAAGTTGACTCCTCAAGTAACCGTCTCAAATTAAACCTTAGATGTCAAATTCACTATAATATATGAAATGAAGTGCTGGATGATTTCCACATGTCTTGTGGTGAGCAAATTCTCCTCAGTGTAGGCTACTTTAATCATGTGAAATTACAACGCAACCACACGACAGCAGAGAGTCTTTACACGTCTCTTTCAACTGCAAGCTCTCTAACCGCTCAAAACATTCTCCAACCCCAAAAAGACCGATCTTGATTATTTAGCACGGGGATCCATGTGAATAACCTGCACGCGGACACTGTTTTCCTCTTGGCGCGCTCGTGAACTGCACTGCTCGCGCGCTCTCGCCAGTGTCGCGCGCTTCTTCATTCACAGCGGGACTCGGTCAGTTTCTCTCAGTGAGGAGAAGAGTTCACTAAAGGAGCCGTTTAAACTCGCTGTCGTCCAATGTGAAGTAGACTTCGTTAGATGTTGGAGTTTAGGTCGAGTTTCAGTCGATTTAAACGGAGAGCTGCCTCCGAAAGTTACTAGAGTTCTGCTCGTGTACGTTTCTTTTCAGTCAGCTGTTAGTTCGTTTCATAGTAGATTTTCCTTCTTTTTTTGTCGCTGTCTACAGTTAGTTTTAGTCACAGGTTGAGAAAATGCCGAGAGCTTTTTTGTCAAAATAGCTTTCCCGTCACTTATTTTCGCGGGTTGGCTATTTTAGCGGATTTAATCTGTGTCGTGTGATGTTTGCTGTGTGGAAACCTAAACTCTTCCCTTGGCTTTTGCAGTTTTGATTGATCTTACTGGTGGCTTTTCACAGGTGAATGAGTTTGGACAGCTGTTCCCCATCAGTTTTCCGTCTTCAATGGTTTGACTAAATTTACCGCTGGAGATCCTCCGCTGACAGAAGTCGTTAAAAACTTACTTTCTGAGTGTTTCAGTTCGTGTTTCCAGTTGCAAACATGGATAAATACGACGATTTGGGACTTGAGGCGAGTAAATTCATCGAGGACTTGAACATGTATGAAGCATCGAAGGACGGCTTATTCCGCGTGAAGAGAGATGCAGGAAACAATCCGGATTTTGAAGAAACCAGAAAAGTTTTTGCCTCAAAGATGAGTAAAATACACATACAGAAGCAGCAAGAGGAGTTGGCAAGAAACAGTTTGGCAGCAAGGATCAATGGAAGTCATTCGAAAGTGTCAGATAACACATTTTACACCAAAGACAGACCACCCATCAATAGTTATAGACAGGGAGGTGAAGCAGCAGCCAAACCACCCATCATGTCTGGACCAATGGTTGGCACTGCCAGTGCGACTCCATACATATCTTATGAAGGACAAAAGCATCATTTGGCCAGCATACCTGATGGATCCAGCAACAGGGCTTATGACATTAAGGAGACTGGGAATGCTGTTAACCCAATACCAGTGCCAGCCCGATCGGCACCCTCTACCAGCCCCACTGGCACGTGGGCGTCAAGAAGCGTTTACCCGTCTCAGACGCCATCATCTCCTTTCTCAAACAGTTCCTCCTCATCTAGCTCACCTGGAGCGGGTCAGAATTATTCTCCAGTGTCTCAGGGATTCCCTCAAACAGGGAAGTCTCCCTCTCAGTCACCCACAGGAACATTCAGGGATGCATATCACCAACCTCAACAGGTTAGCTCTAGTCAGCACTGCCAACCAATCTCTGCCCAGTGGCCTGCCAGTGGACCGACATATCAAAACGGGGGAGCTCATAATATTGGCACCCCCTCCCCTACCCAGGTGACCCAACCTCCATTGTCCCATGGAGGGAAGCAAGGTGAGCCATCGTATCCTAAGAGCCCTGCACCCGGTAACCCGACAGTGCCCGCTTCTACCCCTGTTGAGTCACCCCATGATGAGTCTTCCAGCCCTTCTCGGGCGCTCAAGCTGCCATGCCAGACCCTCCATGTACAGACAGATCAGGGGCCATCTGCGGCTGAAATAAAATTAGAAGCTCTAACTGAACGCCTGGAAAAGGAGATGGACGCCCAGCCAAAGGCTGAGTACTTTGGTAAGCACAGCGTGATCACTGCCAGTGTGTTTTTCTATTTATCTTTTTCACATCTGCAATTGTGTTTAGCAGCTTGCTGATTGAAAAACCCTCTGCCTGTTTCCACTTGACCTTCACTCTATATGTGTGTGTCTGTGTGGTTCTTGCCACAATGAGCTGTACATTCAATTGTATGTGAGTGTGCGAATGAACGATATAGATTCCTGTACTGGTGCATTTCCAGGCTTTTTCCTTTCCAGAAGCTATTCCTGGACCTGCTGTTTTTCTAATCTGTTGTTAATTTCTTCTATTTCATTACATTTCAGTTACCATGCAAAGGCAGACTTCGCTGTTACCTCTTTTCTTTTTTCATTGAGTTAGACTCTGATCTGTGGGAGTATGTTCAAGCTAATGGAGATTTCTCAGACTAAGGAAAGTTTCCTCCCTGTCGCATGATGCCCGCTGTGTATAAAACTTCCCTAAACCAAGATTGCCATCCCCATTATCATTTGCTCTGTGGGCAGTGGCCCTGCAAAACTAATCTATATTCATGCACTTTTGTCTCTACACAAGACCTACCAATTGTCTCTGGCAGGCGATATCACAAAACCAAACACTCAAGGTATTTTATTATCTTTCATGCTCAGTGTTGAATTTAGTTTCAGTTTACTTTGGTTACAAGTTTATTGACCTAAGAGTAAAAGGATTTACGGTTAAGTGCAGGTATATACTAATGGAGCTCCGGAAGATGGCATATTTAAAGAGGTAGTTCACCCAAAAATGAATTTTCTGTCGTTTACTCAACCTCATGTCTATACTGTGTGAGTTTCTTTCTTCTGTGGAACATAAAAGAGAATATTTTGAGAAATCTTTTGGAAGTCAATGGGATCAAAAGTTGTTTGGTTTCCAACATTCTTCAAAATATTTTCTTTTGTGTTATGCAGAAAAAAGAAAGTCTTAGAGGTTTGGAATGACAATTTTCATTTTTGTGTGAACTATCCTTTTACCATGATGCAAAAAAAGTGAATTTCACCCAGTGTCTTTATAGTTTTACGTTGGTCAGTTTTCACAGTTTTTGTCCTCAGAATTTTTTTTTCCTTTGGAGAAAGCCATATGTGCAATATTTTCATATTTTGTCTGAACAACCAACACCAAGGTACACAAGTACAACCCATCCGATGGTCTGTACTGTGATTATTCATAGCCTCTGCTTCAAATTAAAGGGATACTCCACCCCAAAATGAAAATTTTGTCATTAATCACTTACCCTCATGCCGTTCCAAAAACGTAAAAGCTTCGTTCATCTTTGGAACACAATTTAAGATATTTTAGAGGCCAGCGTACACCTAGATATGTAGACATTAGCAGGTCACGGCATTTACGTCGTGCGTCATCTGAGTCGTGCTTGCGTCGTTCTCTGCTAGTGAACTCATGAACGCGCTTGCAGGAAGTGTCACGGAGGTGAAGAAAATGTTGTGTAAAGTCGATATTTTGTTTTCTTTGTGCACAAAAAGTATTCTTGTCAGATCATAAAATTCAGATTGCACGTCTGATGGCAGATGGACTGTTTTGACGATGTCTTTCATACTTGTATGGACCTTGACAGTGCAATTTATTATGCAGTCAATGGGACAGTCACAAGCCTCCAGAAACAAAGAATATAATATCTTAATTTGTGAAAATATCTTAAATTGTGTTCCGAAGATGAAAGAAGCTTTTACAGGTTTGGAATGACATGGGGTAAGTGATTAATCACAATTTTCATTTTGGGGTAGAGTATCCCTTTAAATATGCCATCTATCCTGAGTGAGGTCCATAAACAAGTGTAACACCATGACGCTTAAGTAAACTACTAAAATACGTAAAGAAAAAAGTGGTTGGTCTCTGTGTGAGAGTCACCACATGACAAAAGGTCACGTAAGAAGGAGCCGGATATCATTTGGAACCTGTTAATGAGCCTATGTTCCTAAACTAGTTCAGTATGCCAGCTTTAATGGCTAACAGAAGTAGCTAACAAGTGTTGACTTCTGATGTGCTTGTCTTCACAGTTTCCTCTGTGTTCTTGAAAGTGTAGTCTCTGATGGTGCACTGAGCAAAGTTCTATTGTTTTCCTTGTCTTAAAGGTGGGGTATGCTTTTTTTCAAAAACACTTTAGAGTCGGGGCCGAGTACCAAAACAAACTTGTAGTCAATCAGCAGTAAGGGGCGTGTCTACTCATGATGCAGAGGAGAGAGCATTCAGTGCACAGGACGGACATTAGTCGAGCCGAGCGACAGAAAGACAAAAAACAAAAGAGGAAAATGTCTGCGGAACAAAAGAAGGCTTACGATAAGGCAAGAAGTAGGGCCCGTGTAAATATCGGATCAGCTTTCCAGCACTGGAGAGAACTCAAGGAGCGGGAAGGCCTGCGATCGGATGCCGAGGTTGCTTTGTTTCTTCTCGATAGGTGAGTAACACTGTCTACACCGGCCGCGCCCGCCCCAACAGCTAAAATCTGTCTACACTGGATGCGACAAAGCGACCGTTGAAAATCGTTGCAAATTTGTGTCAATATGTCATAAATAGAACGCGGCAGCAGTTTTCTGTCAGAGATTTGTTGCGCCACACAGCATCCAGTGTAGACAGCATCACAGATTATAATGAGTTCTATAGTATTTTGTCGAGGTGCTCGCGTCCGGTGTAGACACGGTGTAACATTGGTTTTGCTTTGTTTCACAGAACTAATCGTTGCCTGGGATGCGTACGTATGTCTGGGGCGGAGCTATCAAAATAGGGGCGAGACCCTTTTGGGGTTGGGGCGTGTTTGTTTTGGTGGTTTCAAATATCAACATTGGCTACCAGAAATCTCTTACCCTACCTTTAATATTCATACTTGTATAGTAGAAGGGTGAAGAACATAGCAAAGGGAATCAGTTCACCCATAACTGAATGGATTATAGGATTATATTTACTGCCATATGGATAAAGTGCATTGAGATATCAATGCAGAATAGTTCTCAGATATAAAGCGTGATGGTCTAGCAGTCCCTAGTTGCACTTGCTGTTTCCATTGAGCTCTTGTAAATCATTCAGTCTTGCTAAAGGAATTTCCTGCTGGAAAAGCACAGAGCCATCGTAGAGTGTGTGAAGTATCTTTAGTATATGTTACTGTGATTGCAGAAGAGATACAGACATGCAATATAGACACAAACATTAGCATTCTTGTGCCTGAGCTTACATAGTCACATAAATAGTTTCCTCTAAGCAAGTCTCCGGACATTTGTTGTTTACATAGACTGTATAATGTGATCACTAGGGAATAGTTGGTTTAATTTTAACTAAACGAAGCCGGGGTGCACATGGAGTGTTTGCCGCGCAGCTTATATCCTCGTGACCTTTGTACTGTACTTTGGCTTGACAGTCACTCTCTCTCTCTCTTTCTCTTTTTCTCTCTGATTCATACTAGAACATAGATTGAGTGACAAATGTTGTCTTTGGCCTTGCATGAACTGAACAATCAAGGACTTTTTGTAAACTGAGGAGTGGGTGAATAAAGTATTGCTTTGATTGTCAACCCCACACAGTATTCTTTTTTTTTTTTTTTTTTTTTAAAGAGCTCTCAAAGCCTTGAAAACGTCAAATGTCATTCAGACCATAGCAAGTATCTTTTGGACAATAGTAGGGCTGCAAAACGATTAAGTAAGGAATAATTGACAACGGGCTGTTGAATTCTTAGAAAATAATGCACACCATGCATTATTTTCTAAGAATTCAACGGCCCGAAGTTAATTATTCCACTTATACTACGGTTACCACACCTCAAGACTTTGATCAGATGATATATTTCAAGGCATTTGACCGGTTTTTCTAGTTAAATCGCTATTGTGAGTAGGATTATTTCTTCCGCATCTCATTCAGCGCCTCCGTTGCTGATTCCAAAATGTCATTTTAAACCGTAACGGCGTCTTGAGCCGTTGATAGCAGACTAATGCAGTTAATACAGTTAATAAGTTATGAGGAGAGAGAGATTGCCTCTGTGAGTCTGTGCATCTCTCAAAAGTGTTCGGCAGAAATGTCTCTAGTTATAGTGAAACTTTAAGTTCATTTTCTTCACGAACAGCGCCGTTGTTGTTACCTCGCTTGTGAGAAGTCATGTAGTTTTTAAGTTGTTAAACTGTTACTGATAAAATTGTCAGAGTAGCGCTAACAACATTAGCGCGTATGTTAACGTGTGTGCAAACTGTAGGCCTATGTGTGTGTTAGAGTATGTGCTTTCCGTACATAAAATGTAATTTTGTGGCAAAAAATGGACATGATCTGTCGTTTTTATCCTTTAGTTTATTATATTTATTTGTTTGGCCAGTGTTGTTGTGGGTTTTGGCTCTTTTGCTGTTGTAGGCTGTTAGGACCTTTGAAATAAAGCAAATCATTTGGTGAAGTGATATGGTCATGTAATGTGGTCAAGAGCTGCCTGGAACTACGCTCACCGTGCCTTTCCCTGAAAATAATTGCACACCTTAGAACATTCGTCAGCCAATCAGATTCAAGCATTCAGCGGCCCTGTAGTATAATCACAATTAATCGATTCAATATTTGTATATATAAACACTATATTAAGGAAAAATAGATTAGATTTATATATATATAAAATATTTATATTTATATATTATATAAATAATATACAAGTGTTTACATACAAATACATACAAATATAAATATATATGTATGTGTGTGTGTGTGTGTGTTTATATATACTAGTGCTGTCAAACGATTAATCGCATCCAAAATAAGTTTTTGTTTACATAATATATGTATGTGTACTGAGTATATTTATTATGTGTATATATAAATAAACACATGCATGTATGTATTTTGAAAATATTTACATGTATACACATTTATATAATTCTTATATTTTATATTATATATAAGTATATTTAATATAAACATAACATATTTTTCTTAAATATATACATGCATGTGTTTGCATTTATATATACATAATTAATATACACAGTATACACATTATGTAAACAAAAACTTTTATTTTGAATGCGATTAATCGTGATTAATCGTTTGACAGCACTAATATATACATAATAAATATACACCGTACACACACACACAGTATGTAAACAAACTTTTATTTTGAATCAACTGATCACGATTAATCGTTTTGCAGCCCTAGACAATAGTTTTCAAAAATAGATTTTTTTAAAGTATACATTCTGGTTATATATATTAATGGGAGTTGTGTAACCTAAATACAGCCAAAGGACCCTATTCACAAACTGTGATGACATGTTTCCACACTTAGTAACACTGTAAATCTAGCAAAGTTTTTTTTTTTTTTTTTTTTTTTTTTTTTTTTTTTTTTTTTTTTTTTTTTTTTATATTTTAATTTTTAAAAAAATCCAATGCACACTTCTAAGGCTGTACTTTGTGTTCTATACCTTGAGATTAAATTTCAGAACGCTAGTTGAGTGTGTCTAGTACAACAGCTGAGAGTGATGGCAAATTTGACATCTTTCTTCTAACCACTGTAAACAATTCTTTTGGAAAGTCATAGAAATGCTTTTTTTTTTTTTTTTTTTTTTTTTTGTATTAGATCAAATGGGAATATTATGATGTTTATTGTAGATGCCATTCACTAAAAATTTACCCAATTATGACAACTTAAGCATCTGAGAAACTGAGAAATGTGAAAAGAATAAAATTATTAATCAAATCCATATTAATAATACAGTGGGAATTAAAAAAACATCCCAAAATAATATAATTTTAGACTTTATACTAGACTGCTGCATGTCTGGTGGTTGTTTACCACCACATAGTGCATTAAAATTGTGTAATACATAATTAGTTGTGGATTACTCCTAATTTATGCGCTATTGAAAAGCGCATTGATGACCAAACTATTCTGTTTACATTCATTAGGGAAGACCAAGTTTAGGCACTGAAGGATGTTTGACATCCACCTGTGTCCTGTTGATGTGTTCTGGATGCTGAGTTGGCAGTAAACGGCATAATAAGCCATGCTGGTGTTTACAGTCTCAGGCTGACAGCTGCTGCACCGCCGAGATGTTAAGGAATGTCTGCATTTTACAAAGTAGCTAAACGAGGACAAAGAGACGATAATAAATTACAAGACTCTTTAGTGAAGCCTAATGGCGGTTTTACCTCTGCTAACATCCAAATGGTTGGCGTGCCCCCCGTCTGGAGTCGGTTATGCTTGGCCTCTCCCTGCTGCTGTGTTTTGTTTTGGAAGAGACAGTGGATGAGATGTGAGTCGGGCTGGAGAGGGGGAGGGAGGGAGTCCCGCCTTGTGCACACAGACATACCAACAGCAGACATTCATGCTTTGTGCCCTGCGCTCTTTTGATGAAGGATTCCTTAATCTGCCTGTCGACTAGATGGCTTTATCTTAATTGTTGTCTAGGATTCTTGGCTTCCTGTCCCTTAGCTCTCGAGTTCATGTCCTGCTCTCTTGAATGGCTGTACGCTGGGTCCAGAATTAACTGTTTGGCCTACATCTCAATGGTGGGTGAACTGAGAAAATGTACCCTATTTGGACAGTTTTTTTGACAGAGAACAAAGCCATGTGATAATTTAATTGCTGTATGAATCCACTTCTCTGAGTTTACAAGAAGGGATCAGTCCCTTCCCTGTTGCACTTTGTGTTAATGTGAATGCATGTTAAATACGGACACTTTTATTAGTGAAATGCTGGAAATTGTTTACAAAAATATTACAATACTGCTTCACTGCATTCACAGTGAATGGTAACTGTTAAGAAGGAAAAAAAATCACGCTTTGTTCTTTTAAATATATACATTTATATAAATTTGGGCTTGCGCAATAATTTTACTAGTCAAACAAGTGGCCAAATGTTCACCTTATGTAAATAACCATTTGGTTAACTTATTTCTGCTAATTTCCACATTTTAAAAATGACATCAATCATTAGAGAACTGAAATGCAAGACAGAAAACCATTTAAATCATTGCACATTAATTAAATGGTCAGGATATTATTTTCGTATTATTAAATTATGAGTTATTTAACAAATTTACTAATAATTTAACTGTATTTTGCATAATTTGTCCCCCCCCCCCTCTATCGCAGGATTATTATTTCTGTTTTCTCATTGCATAGTTGCGACCGTTGGTGTGCCGCAACCAGTTCAGTTTATGCATTATGTGTCTCTTCCTACTGAAGGAAGAGACAGCTGGCAAGAAACTGTTTTACCTATTTGCCAAAGCTAATTTGTACTTGTGTGGCATTTGGTAGGTGTAAATTTAGGGCCCTGGCTGTACTCACATGAATGTGTTAGTAAGCACACGTGGGCTGATAAATAACAAAAACAGATTTAGTCTTTTATTTTAGATGCTTTAAACAAATAGCACTGGTGCTGATGGGAATCTACTGACTGGTCATGCTAGCTCTCAAGGGGCTACATTTACTGGTAATGGTTATTTTGAACCGATATAGATCTATGTGCAAGATGTATGTTATCTGAGATAAGTTTGAAACAGTCCAATGTGAATGTGAGCACATTTCCCTGCATGTGTCATCTGTGATAATGTGTTAATTTAACACAGAGGGGTGCTTGTTAGAAATTCACTCCGCATGATTTGTCCATGATTTGTTCCAGGTTCAGTGCATCATCGCCGCTATTGACAGCATCTGGAACATGCTCGATTACCACAGAAAATCATTTTGATCTGTCTAACAGTTTGAAAAATCTGCAGCAGCTCATATTTGGTCAGATAAGCTTGTATTAATTCTAAGGCTGCGACTAACCTTTTTTTAATAGACTAACTAGAGAAAAGTAATCAATTAATCTTACATTTCCCCTCTGATAGATCTAGTGATTATTTTCTGATTTGCCCTGAATAATCCTTTGGTTAACTTACCAATAATGATAACTTCTGGCATTTCTCTTTCTACGTTTTATTCAAACAATGTAGATTTGGGTTAAATGTGACTGTTATTATAGGGTTTTTTTTGTTTGTTTGTTTTTTGTTTTTTTAATTCATTTTTATTTTTGTATTTTCCTTTTTTCATTTTGATTTTAAGTTTTAGTAATTTTGTTGTGTTTGACATTTGTGTTATGTTTCTTTAAATATTTCTATATTGTTTTTAATTTATTTTTTTAGTTTTGTCAGTACATTGAGTTAAAGTTTTTTTTTTTTTTTTTTTTTAATGTTATTTCAGTTAACATTTATTTTATTTAAAGTAATAAAAAATGTTTGTTGTTTATAGGTTTAGTTTTAGTTAACTGTAATAACCCTGGGGTGCGTTTCTCAAAAAGCATTGTTAGTTAACTATGGTGGTAAGTTCCATTGAACTCTATTGGTAACGACGGAACTTGCTGTAGTTGCTTTTTGGAAATGCACCCCTGGTTGTGAGTCCTCACTCCTGAAAATTTTCAGATATCTGTTCTGTTAAATGCAGTTTTCATACTTGTAAAAAAAAAAAAATAAATAAAATACTGTATAAACGCAACTGTGGGACTTACATCCGTATTCTAATGCTGAGTAAACACAGCCTATTTTCTGCCGTTAGCTGCTGTGAATAGTGCTGCTGAATATGATTTACTTCAGTGCCTAGTGCCGAATGTAATGGGAAATGCACTTTATTTATTTGAAAATGTTGCTTATGCCATCTTAGAGCATAACCACAATGTGTAGTTTCATAAACTAATATCTTACAACTTGTGAATGCGCTGGAAAGTGGCATTGCAGTGTTAGCCATTAGTATCTGCTCTATGAAGTCTTTGTTGAGATTGTGTTAAACATGACATTTAAGGAGGCAACAACAACTCATTGGCTCCCAGTTAAAGATTTCCTTCAATTTTGATTGTTGGGTTAGAGATTTTTGTGATGAATCACGAATTCCTATCAGCATGCGATGCACTGATGGAAATCATAATGTCGACATGTCGTTCTGACCCTAATTAATTAACAAAAATATTTTTTAAATGTCCAGTTGTTTTGAATCCAGACTCAGTTTAAAAGTGCTACAACATGGCATTTAAATGAATCGCATCAAACACTTGTTTCAATGAAAAGCTTTTTTGTGAAGCAGATGTGGGTCTGATTGTTTTTGTGTAGAAAGTCTGACTGTGCTTGGCACGTTTGGACCAGGCTTTGCTGAGTGGGCAGAACTTGTTAGCATGTTGTTTGCTGAATACCAGATGAAACAGAGGCTCTTTTGTGTGGGGCCAGCGCTGGCTAAGAGTAGACCTCTGTCTGTTTAACGCTGTTATCTCAGCTCATGCTTGCTTAAATGTTCTCCTTGCGTATGCCACGTAGACCAGTCTGAACCAACGGAGATGGACAAAGAGCCTCTTGTGATCTCAGCTCACCTTCCTAACAGCCAGTCTTGTGATTTCTCTCGAGCTGTACAGTTATCTTAAGCTCATCTTAATGCAATGTTCTCTTAAGGTCATAGGGTCTACTTGTTTACTAATTAGCTCTCACATTACCATATGTGTGTGCATTTGTTTGTGTGTGAGAGAACTATCAGAAGTATAGTATTACACTCTTGGTGGGCAGCAACGAAATAAGAAAAACAAACTATATTTTCAGTTCTAGTATGGCATTTAGAATTTATATTTTCTTTGCATTGTATTTCAATTATATTAATTTATTATTAAAGGGGTGATATGACAATTTCAAGTTTTTCTTTGTCTTTGGAGTGTAACTATATATAT
>JAFVLL020021138.1:0-12563 GCA_021397915.2 Tor tambroides | reverse complement strand
TCATGGAACATGATCTTAATATCCTAATGATTTTTGGCATAAAAGAAAAATGGATAATTTTGAGCCATACAATGTATTGTTGGCTATTGCTACAATATACCCCAGCGACTTAAGACTGCTTTTGTGCTCCAGGGTCACAAATAGTATTACAGCATTTATTAACCTTTGTTAATGTTAATAAAAAATGCTCATGATAGTTTAGAGTGCATCAATAACTTTTGATCTTAAATGCATTAGTAAATGTTATACATAAAACATTCAATAGCAAAAATTAAAAGTTAACATAATATTTTTAAAGTGAACATTTTAATAAAAATCAATGCCTGGGGGATAAAAGTGCTCAAAGTTGAAGAAACAGTTGTAAGTGTTGTCTTGAAAGCTTTGGTCAGATTGCATCTCTCTGCTTGTGCTGACGCACTTCTCTGTTCTCCTGCAGAATAAGCCGGTGATGGCCATGGGTCTGCTGAGCCTCACGCTGTGTGTTGGGTACCTGGGCTATCTGCACGCGGTCAGAGATAACCAGCAGCAGCTGTACGAGGCTGTGGACAGCCAGGGAGAGAGACACATGAGGAGGAAGAGCTCCAGATGGGACTGACTGACAGAACCAGTCCACCTCGCAATCAGCTCTGTGTGTCTGCACTGATAAACTGATGAATATGTCTCATATCAACTCTCCTTAATTACCCACCAACTCTTACTTGCATACCAGCTTGGGTAGGTTTGAATCATACGGCTGGGTTAATATGCAACAATATGACTTCTTTTGGGAAAACTGCCAAGTTAATTACATTATCCTGATAAATGGGTCGTATAGATGAGTTCTTTATTTACAGTGAAATTTTTGAACATGCACATTTGAATATGCACATATGTTTTGGGTTAAAGAGTGAAGTAAAAGTCTGAAATAACTATATTTATGTACTAGGGCCAATGACAAATAAAACTTCTAAAAGATTTTCAGTTGTGAAAATTGTGAAAATATTTTTGAGTTGGGAACAATGTGTTTAAACAAGTTACATTTGTTAAATAACATTTCAGTGTTTTTAAATTCAGTTTTTAACTTTACCACCAAAAAAAAGAATGTCAGGTGGTGCAACCAAATATTAGTAAATATATTTATATTCCTAATTTTATTTTTTAAGTGAAATTCCTTATATTCTCTTATTATTTCTTTTTAATTTTCTTTCTTAGCAAAGTTACCCTTAGAGTATCTACAGTGCTTGACACAATATTTTGCAGCTGTGCATTTTATTCATATTGAATTATTGCATAATAATGGCTGGGTATTTAGTAATTTCAGGATCTGATTTTACTTTTAAAGACAAAAATAGTCACACAGGTATACAAATAAATGCATTTAATACAGTATCTATTCACAATCTAGTTTTAACTTTGACCTATTTTTTATTTAAATTAAGAATTTACATGGTTGATTTTTTTCATTTAGTTTAATTCAGTTACATATAAAATACAAATGCAAGTGTTTGATCTAAAATATCAAAAATGCATTCATCAGAAATGCTTCCAATATTTTAAAACATTAAATGCTTAGCAGCTGGAATGGAACAGTATGTAATCACTACTAAACAAAAATGGATGGGGATTTAACAGCAGTGCAATGGTTGACAAAATAATTTCCCTCCCTTTTCTTCCTCTGATAACTATGAAACATGAGAATAAACTGCCATATTATCATCTGATAATCTGAAAGGTCTGACTGCTGGACAAAATATAAAATGCTATCAAGACTCACCAAATCTCTTTTCTGTTTGCAAGATATGCTTCTCTTGCAACAAACATTTTAAAACAATTTTTTTTTTTAAATAATACACAATCGTAGCTTAAAAGTCTTTTTTACTTCGCCTAATGCTTTTTTAATTTTATATAGGGATATTGAATGATTCTTTAGTGTAGCTCGTTGGATGATAATCAGGCAGCAGCTCACACCGTATGCACAAATGCCTCTTAACATCACTGTCATTCTCCTCTTGTCAGACAAAATAGCAGTGTAAATCTAGGCTGCAGCAGAGTCAGATTGTGCAGAGGACTCATCTGGTTCGTGCGGTCTTGTCCCGATGACCGTCTAGGAGACAGGGTCTTCACTGGGGATCAGTCTCTGGGGCTCATCTAGTTGTCCTGGGCTCCGCTGACGTTCAGGGCTGTAGAGGTCATCTCTAGGTGCTGATCCAGTATAAAGGTGCTGAAGCAGTATTAGTGTGTGACTCCTCAAATCGTGTGTGTGCTGCTGCTTTACTGATCAGATGAACTATTGAACTTGCTGGATGAGAAAAGAGTTTAAAAACTCACACAGTGGAGCATGAACCTGAGACACCTTTCCAGCACCACAGTATCATGGTGAGTTTAGCACTATGCAGGTGATCTCCAGAAGCGAGGCAGCGCTGCTCCATCAGATGATGAGCAAGCAAACAGCTCAAAGCACCTACTGTATGAAGATCATATCTGACTGAGTCACATCCAGCATCTGCCTAACATCACAGAGATGAGCTCAACCTTAACCACCTGTGGAGCTGTTCTATGGCACCAAATGCATCATCAGATTACCCAAAAGTACTTTCTAAAGCCTCTAAATGATCAACATGATCAAACTTTGCTGTTATACCTGTTTCACACTCAATCTCCTCATGTCTTCTGTCATCTCATTGATAGTTTAGGATTTGTCATCCAGTAAAAGCTCTTTTAGTGTAATTGTAGAAGCGTCCAGCTTCAGCTGCTGCTTCAGTGTCAAATCTTGACTGATTTTGATCAAGTAAGCGTCTGTTTACACTATATCTGTCTTTTTTTTTCTTTTTTTTTTAATGCTTTATTGTCAACAAGTAGCATGTACAGTGTCATATCCCACTATATAACAAACACATTTCACATGCCTCAACAAGAAGGAACAAGGAAGAGAAAAAATAATAATAATAATAATTTAAAAAGAAAAGAAAAAGAAGAGAGGGTACATAAGCATCAGTTTACAGACAGATATATATTATACATATATTTACATTTCCATAGGATATTACAATGCAATTTAAATACAGAAAATATACTTTGCAGGTCAGCACCATTAATTGTGTTTTATATATATATTATGTGAAAATATTAAAGGAGGAGGATATATTAATCGTTTTAATTGCTTTACTATTTTTAGATTTTGACATCACATCTACATACATTTTAATCTCCTTTTCAAGCACCATAAAAAGAGGTTTGCCTTTTGTAAACTTGCATTTATGAATGTGAAATTTACATAAAAATAAAATAAAATTTATAATAAAACCAACATCCTTTAAAGAGCGATCCTTGATATAATAACCCAAAATCACATGTTTATAAATTAAAGGAAATGTTTTTAAAATATTATCAGCAATGAAAACCTCCACATTATTCCAAAAATACTGGGTATATTGGCAGGACCAAAACAAATGAGAAATTGTTTCAGTGGAGCATTCACAGAAAGAGCATTTTAAATCAATATCAGTTTTAAATTTTTGTAAGAATTCTTTTATAGGATAAACTTTATGAATTAATTTAATATCTGTACTTTCTTCTGCACTGGAAGCTTCCAACATACCTGGTAATAAAGCCCTTTTCTGATTTCTGACTTTTTTTGTGTGGGGATAATTAAATGAGCAGGATGATGATTTGTTCAAAGTGAGTTTTCAGCACAAGGGCAGCAATGCCAGCCTGCATCATCAGTTCTCAACTAAAGTTATTACAGAAGGATTTGTTTGTATAACTTTTACTTGCTAATTTATTGCCTAATTAACTAAGATCAGCAAAGTTGAAAATGTAAAAGCAAGGAAACGTCAGATCAGTTCCACTCACTTAAATTCATTTGTAAATAAACCGAATAGGCTAAACTTGCTTTTCCTGTTGAGAGCTGTTTACGAGAGAGTTTGGCTTGAGTGTGTTTGTGGGCGGGGCGTTTGGGGTGGCCCCGCCCACCAGCTGTGCATTATAAATGAGCTCCGCGGTCGGCGGCGCGGCTCTGGTTCAGTCAGCCGTGAGAAGCGCGAGGAATGGACTCAACATGGCGGAAACTCAAGCGCTTACCCCGGTTCTAACCGTCTCTCGATCCGGCTGCAGAGTAAGTTAGTTATAAAGTTTCCCAGAGGAGTTATTATGGAAACCCCGGCGTCAGAAGAGAGAGCGTGAGCCTCCGGTGAAGATGAACGGCGCAGGTAAGCGACGGTTAGGAGTCTGTAACGGTAGAGCTGAGGCACTTTGACTGGCTTGTTTGTGTCTCCGACACTGAATAAAACATAAAAACAGGTCATTGCGACTTTACATCTTGCAATTCTGGCTTCTGTGTGATATAAGCTCGCATCTGAGAGACACTGAGGGCAAAAACAGTGTTTCATGCACCTGTCAAGTTTGAGAATTTGGGCTTTTTGGGTTTTTTTTTTTTTCAGACTAGTGGAAAGGAAACATCCTAAAGACAATGTTAAGCGTTTCTTTTCTAGCACTTTATCGATCTGTGTCAATAGATTTCAATTACAATTACATATTTTTAAAAGCCGTTTTCTCAAAATGAGTTTTTTCTCCAGCACCGAGCCATAAATCTCCTCTTCAGCAGCACTTACACACACCAAACCTCACATTTTTATTCCTGTAGCCTATATCCTGAAGGATTTTACAGAGGGATTTGTTCATATATAGTTTTCTTGATTATATACAACATTAATCCCCCCAAAAATTGTTAAAATAGTGTTTTCTGTTCATTCTAAGCATTTTCTGAATTACAGACTGACAAAAATGAGATACTCAAAATTCCCTCTGTAAAAACTTTTGACTTTAATATGTCAAAAAATTAAACGAATTTTGAAACTGACATCATTAGATTTTTTTTTTTTTTTTTTGTACTAGAAATTTATGCAAATTAGCAAATATTTTATTAAATAATGATCCATTTGCATATCTAAACCTAACATTTTAGAAAACTTGTAATACAAAAAAATGTTTGATTACAATTATCAGTATAATCAATCAGCTGGGTAAGGCGATAACTATATTAGTTTGTTTACCCTATTCACCTGCAGTGTCTCGCCTTAAGTCATAATTGTGAGATATAAACTCAATTGCGAGTTCTACAAAGTCAAAATTGCGTGATATAAACTCACAATAACTGAAAATTGAGTGTTTACTATTCTTTTGCATTATCGACAGTATTTGATACTGTAAAGCTGCTTTGACACTCTGTATTGTTAAAAGCACTGTATAAGTAAAGGTGACTTGACTTGACAATTATAAAGTCAGAATTGCGGGAAATAAATTCGCAATTGCAAAAAATAAACCGTAATAAACTACGAAATTTTACCGTACATTTCTGCCGTATGGACATCAACTTGAGATAGTCACCACTGATAAGCTATTACTAAATATAATGTAGGAACCTTAATTTCTGTAAAGCTGATTTGCATTGTGAAAAATGCTATGCAAATAAACTTGAATTGAATTAAACTTGAAATAAAGTCAGAATTCTGAAACATATCAGTCTTTCTCGCCAGAACTGGACTTTATAACTTGCAATTGCGAGTTTATATCTCACAGTTCTGAGGGGAAAAGTCAGAGCTGTGAGATGTGAACTCGCAATTACCTTTTTTTTTTTTTCTTTTTTTTTTTTTTTTTTTTTAGTGGTGTAAACTACATGGGTGTTGATTTGAGCCTCAGTGTGAATATAATGCTGTAAGTGTGTGTATAGAGATGTGGCTCTAGAGGCTGTGTGTTGTTTCAGAGCTCCAGGCCTCCCCTGCTCCCCTGCCCTCCGATCACCTGCTGCGCACCGGAGCGGTCATCTTCCCCGGTAAGAGCTGCGGTCAGCCGCTCGCCCGCTCACTCGCTGCTGTGTGTCTCGCTCTGACCGGGCTCTGTGTCCACAGGTGCCTTTGACCAGCACGGCTGTCCTCTGGTGGTGTTTCCGGCGGAAGCTCAGGGTAAACTCTCAGAGGAGCTCAGCACAGAGGAGGTGTCTCACTTCATACACTACTGTCTGCGCCTGCACAAGTATGACGCTCTCTGCCTTCACTCAGTCTAAACTTGTGGCATCAGAAAACACAAGTCTTGAAGAATCTGCAAGCTGCTCTTTTCCAGGTGCTGGTTCATGCTGCTGAGCTCTTTAAAGGACAAAAAGCATGTAAATAGCAAGTCCGTTTGTCCCATTAGCTCTCCATAATAGTTTACAAAACGCATCAGGATCAGTGGTTTTTAGCATCATTATAACATCAAACCTGTTTTTTTTTTTTATGCAGCATGGTGGTCTTTGTGTAGGACCAAGTAGATGAGTTTATTTATAATTGGGAATGAATTTGGCGTTACATCACTTGCGCTCAAAATAATTTTCTGCAGTGAATCCAAACAGCTGATAACTTTTTCTCTGGAGGAAGTGTTATTATGGATTATGGACTCTCTTGTATTTTAGTTAAAAATGTCTTAATGCTGGATGTGTTTCAGCTTTTGTCTTCTCCAGATGTGAACTGATGGACTGGAGTGGTGTGATGTTTTTATCAGCTGTTTGGTCTCTCATTCTGACGGCACCCATTCACTAAAGAGCATCCATTGCTGAGACACTGATGCAGTCACACATTTCTACAAACCTGATGAACAAACAAACTCATCCTAATCTGGGATGACTTGAGGGTGAGGATGTTTTAATTTTTGGGTGAACGATTCCTTTAACACTGAGGACTATTATTATTTTTGTTTATTTTGTCAAAGTCTTAAAGGGATAGTTCACAGAAAAATGATCATTCGGTCATCACCCTCATGCTTTTCCCACCTGTATGACTTTTTCCTATGAAAAAAAATTTCTTATATCCGTATATATGTATCCATATATATCAGTATCCATATAATGGAAGTCAGTAGTCATGAAAAACAGATCCTTCAAAATGTCTTGTGTTTCATAGAAGAAATTAAAGTTATACAGGTTTAGAACAGACAGAATCTTAACTTTGTTGGACAGTCCCTGATAACATCTAACAGGTGAGTTATGATTACGAGCCTCTGATGCTTTTGTGTTGCTTTTCTCAAACATCCCCTGATCATCCACTGATCACGGTTGTATGAAATGGAGCAGCTTGGACTTTCTGCCAGATCTTTTGTGTTTCACAGAATCAGGTCATGTCTTTTTGTTGCTGCACTGTTTTATATTGGCACATGAATGCCTGAATGCTGTTGTGTTTGGTATTTCCTCACCTCTGTCCTGTGTTTCTGTTGGCAGCATGAGAGGCGAGGAGAGCCGGCTGTCTGTGGTGGTTGATTTGAGACAAGCCAGCCTCGCCATCGCACGCTTTATCGCTGAAACCCTCCTGTTGTTGGAGGTATTCATTGCATTATTATTCTGTCTCATGAAGTGTCTTTCTGGCTTTTCTATAAGTATAATTTGATCTCTTTATATGTGCAGGAGAAGATGACGGGGTTAATGATTTTTGTTCTGTTTTCAACCGGTTTAATCAGCTCGAAGCGTTAGTGTACTACACTATTAACCCAGCAGTCTGCTGTGATTGACACTAGATGTGTGCTGAAAGAGTAGCGTGTTCATGTTTATTGAACTATGTGTGACTAAGGGACATGTCATTGTTTATAGCTCTAGATATCGTCCTTGTACCAGGCCTTGAACGTTCTTTGGTGACACAAAACAGCTGTAAGAAAATGAAATGGAGTGGTTGGTGATAATGTCACGTTTCGTGCTGTCCTTCAGAGACACTTCAGTCCAAACCTGCAGCTGCTTCTCTCTGATCTGTATACAGGGTATGGTAGAGAGAAACTTTTGATAAACTTCAACACCCTCAGTGCACTGATTCAGCCTGACTGACACAAAAATGCAGAGTTTTAACAAAAGCCCTGTAGCTGTCAAAAGCCAGTCAACAAAATGATGCTTTTGTCATTCTGCAGGCTTTTGACCAATAAACTGGTGTTTGGGTGCAGGTAATACTGAATACATGGCTCAGTTAGATGTGCTATCGTAACAATACAAAGCTGTCTGAACATTGGCACACTTATTCTTTAACGACCGTTCTTCAGATTTCTAGCAAAAATAATTAATTTGCTCTCATGTTCATCAAACCCTCAGTTATGGCTGTGTATGAAGATGTTAGCCAGAATTAGGAGTGGACGATATGATAATTTAGTTTAATATGTTTAATAATAAAGGTCTTTACCAAAATGTTTGTTACCATAGTAGTTTCATAACTTGTCACAAACTAATACTTGACTAAAAAGAAAAAACAGAAAATAAAACTCAAGCTCACTGAAGCCAAGTAAACAGTCAGCAATTAAATAAGAATAAGAAACTAATTACAAGTAATAGGACAAAAAATTACAGTAGAACAAATAAGAAATGCTACGTTGTGTAAAATAATCAAATGTATGAAAACACTGCATTAGGGCTGCTCGATTATGGAGAAAATCATAATCCTGATTATTTTGGTCAGTATTGTAATCACGATCATTTAACACGATTATGTGGGCCATATGACTAAATCTTTATATGAGTGATTTATTTAAAGATATTCAAATATACTTTTTTTTTATAAATAAGGTTGCTATGACATCTACATTTTAGAGACCAACTAAATTTCACAATTCTCAGTACCACAGCAGAGTACTGTAACTAATATTAGTAAAAAAAAACAAAAACAAAAGTCCTCAGTTATTGAAAATAATTAAACTGTCAGTAAAAAAGCAAAGGACAAATACAATAGAATGAAAAGATACAAATGAAACAAACTGTTCTTTAAGGGTTTTTATGCAAGTCTGTGTTCAGTTAACAGCCTATACTACAGAAATGAATAATCAAATGTAAAATAAAACATGGTCTTCATTCACTGTAAGAATTAGCCTAAACTTTTTCTTATTAAAGCTTCAAAAGTCCTTCAGTCAAGAGCAGTGAGTGATTTTTGTCTCTTTTGTTGTTTAATATTAAAGCACACAGTCAGCAGCAGGAATATTAGACTGCTGTCACTTTAAGAGCTGCCCGAATCCAATATACTGTTCCACACGTGTTTTCTTTCTCCGCTGTTTGCTGCTTTCACTTAAGACCTAAATGACGATAGGATACTCCGTTCAATACTCGCACGCTCTGAGCAGCGTCTTCACGTCTGAGCGCCTCAGACAGCGCTCAGAAACAGTCTCAGACAGCGTGCGCAACATATAGCAAAATCAGTTCTGTTTCAACGGCTTAATCCTTTTTTTTTTGTTTTTTTTTTTTTGTTTTTTTTTTAAACTGCAATGCTTAAAAACGCATGCAAACAACATGTTTTTGCTTGGTGTTTGCAGAAACTCTGAAGAAACTAGGGATGCAACAATACAGTTAGTCCACGGTTCAATATGTACCTCGGTTTTTAACCACGGTTTTCAGTTCGGTTCTGATAGCTTGGCACATCTGAGTTTTTTCAACAAATTAACAACAAAAACTTGTGTAAACCTCTGCACTCTGGAAAAGCATGGATTATTATATGTCTGCTTAACGTTTATTTTGAGAGGGGTATTATTTTTCCGTTTTTTACACAAAAAGACTGGATTGACATTTATTTAGCGCTATGAACGCACGTAATGTGTTTTAATACTGGACTCCAGAGGGCGTCCTTGCGCAGAAAATCCACACATGCGTCACAGAAGTAATAGAACTGATGACGTTCCAGGAAATCCCTAATATGGATAAGGACATCGCTATTGCTGTAACTGAATAAAAAGGAGATATAACTTTAAACGCTTCAAATGATGAAATGTAAGGACAATAAACACTTGACTGCGACAATATATGATTTATCGGTGTTCTTCAAGCCATCTCCGGTATTTTCATAATGATTAAGTATGTGTCCCTGGAGCACAAAAGCAGTCTTAAGTAGCACAGGCATATTTGTAGCAATAGCCAACAATACATTGAATGGGTCAATTATCCATTTTTTTTTTGTTAATTTGTTTTTCCTACCATAAATATCAACTTAATTTCTGATTAGTAATATGCATTGCTAAGAACTTCATTTGGACAACTTTAAAGGGGATTTTCTCAATTTTTATTTTTTTTAAAAAATTTTTGCACCCTCAGATTCCAGACTTTCAAATAGCTGTATCTCAGCCAAATATTGTCCTATCCTAACAAACCATACATCAATGGAAAGATTATTTATTCAGATGATGTAGAAATCTCAATTAAAAAAAATTGAACCTTATGACCCTTATTGACCCTTATGTGGTCCAGGGTCACGTATTTGTAAGCCATTTCTAATTGACATAGTCTTTATTACAGTATAGAATATATTTTCTGCCTCACTCTGTGATAAGCCACATCAGATCACAAGAGGAAGTTATTTCAAACACTTGACTGATATTGTGAAGTAAAAACAAGTCAATGTTCTCTTTTGTTGGAAAACAGGTTTAGAAAGACTTATCATTGCATGTCATTACAAGAGAATTTGCTCGGCGTGTGTTGCTTTTTCAGATATGAATATAATATTTCCTCATCTCAGCACATGAACTCATGGACACACACAGAGCCAATTCTGAGAGAAATAAAACCCACGGATATTTAAACGCAAAACCGAACAACTGCAATTCACGCGTGCGTATTGAAGCGTGGATGTCAAACCGAACGGTTCGATATTATTATATTGAGAATTGTGACATCCCTAGAAGAAACGCTTTTTAAAATCTCTCACCCTTTTAAGAGCCTCCACAAAACATCAGACAAGAAAACATCTATTATAATTAAATATTTAAATGTTTCTTGCAAAAGATTAATTCAGACTTGTTGAATGGCCGTCAACTGAAGAAAGGAGCTTTTTGTAACCGGGTTGTGAGGTTACTGAATCTACCAGCAGGGCTGAACGATTAGTTGTCTGTCATGGGACTGTGATGATGGTATAATTGGTTTCAAAACATGACTGTAAATGGTCCTTGTGAGCTGCGCACAGGGCGAGATTATCAGTGAATGCTGTTTCCATCATTGACGTCAAACCTGGCGTGATGCAGCTTCATGTGCCAAAATTTAACATGCGAGCACATGAGTTTCTGGAGCTATAGCTGTTTAGTGCGCTTCATTTCTGTTTAAATCAGATGGACTTTGTTTAGGAGATTGGCAGTGGAAATTTCCATCTGCTTTCGTGTATGGTGATTTATAGACGCCTGTTTTATCATGACCGAGTCAGTAAATGCTGGATGTTTGGGTGAGCTCTTCCTCTGTGTTTGTGCTGGTCTTGTGAAGCTCTAGTTTTTGCGCTTGCGACAAGGCTGAGATCTTGAGACGGCGCAGGCCGAGAGCGGAGGATCACATGCCTGCTGTCGTCACATGCCTGCTCTTATCTAATAATGGAGGCGAGCCACTATCCTTAACATGGACAAAGGAAACTCACAGCCCTGCATTACTGAGCTTTCCTGAGCCTACAGAGCGCCTGCTGTACTGTCCTGTGTTCTGTAGTTTTCCAGAAGGATCATCCACTCGGTGTATATTGTTCAACCAAAGAAGAAAGATGTGCTGAAGCAGCTGGGGAAGCTCCTGACACCGAGCGGCTCCAAGCAGCACAGACCCGTCCTCTTCAAAGTGAGTAACACATCTGAATGAAGGGTCAAGACCTTCACTTCTGTGTATTCCACACCTCTGCTCTGTCCCGATGGGCAAAATGTAGGTTTTTCCCCACCTTTGTGAACTTTTGAATCACTGAGTTTGAGTTTGAATAACAAGAATCCCCCTAGTTACGTCACACAAACATGAGTGAACATCAGGCGGTGTTTAAAGAAACCGAACCGCTTACTGGGATGAATCATGTCTCATCAGGGCTTCTGCTCGTATCAGGGTTTCTGCTCGTGTCAGTGCTCATCAGCTGTTCGTTGGCTAGAAAAGTACTTTAGAGAGGAGTATATCTGAATAAATCTGTCATGAGCATGAGTTATGACGGCCACCAATAAAACAATTATATTGAGACTGAAATGAGAAAGATGTGATTTCTCGGTCAAAGCCACTTAATTTTCCTTAATGTTTACAGTTCATATAGTGAGTTATGTGGTTTCTTGGAACCTAATTATATGTAGTTTAAATGCTACTATACAATACAGTTTTTAAATACTTATGGGAATATAATCAAATAGGAGCTGGTGTTATATTGAGTGAAATGGTTTGCTGTAGTTTACAGAAGTGCTTCAAAACACAATGGCTGCCTGTTGTCCAACACAATAATTCAAAACCTCATAGACCATAACATATGAACTGTTCTCCTCAAAAACTGTAGTAACTGAGAGGGGGAAAAAAACAAGTGTTTGCATTTTACATCTTAATGTTGAAATAATAATAATAATAATAATAATAATAATAATAATAATAATAATTATTATTATTATTATTCATTTTTTAATCTTTATAATGTTCATTATCTTAACTTTATTGTAAATTTTTTTTATTAATTGTATACATTTAGATTGAAATGTATTAATATTCAAAAGGCAATTGAAATCAAATTGGAATATTTCAACCATTTGATTATCCTGTTGTCCCATTGAGAACCACTGGTTTACAGCCCTTTTTTTTTTTTTTTTTTTTTTTTTTTTTTTTTTTTTTTTTTTTT